>JANHGB010103528.1:0-58958 GCA_026283785.1 Coracopsis vasa
GGGAACATCACTCAGTCTGCTTTGGCCCTCCTATACCTTTGTAGTCCCATTAAATTCTATGAGATGGTGAGCGTAAAGGTCAGATTGCACCAACTACCCTGAAGGCTCAGCACCATAAATTATACACCAGTATAACCATCTCCTCTCACACCTTGTGTACACATTTCATAACTTTGTTTGCCCTGTGTACTTTCACTTGAGCCAAAAGGAATTTTCAGAGCAAACAAATTGTAATGTATTCTTTAAAGGTGAGTTACAATGTTGGTTATCTATAGTTCTTGGATCAGACAATAGGACATCAATAATTTCAAAGGTTTTTCATATTTTTTTGAGTAATGACTGTTATATATGTGTGGTTTACTAACATCAGTTCAGATCATAGAGAAATAGAGAGCAAGTTTTGCCATCATGCAACACAAGCTCTGGTAACAGCCTGATCGGTCACCAGGGGTTACAAAAAAAAATTCAGGAGTATTTTTATAGATTTTAGGCTTTGTGATAAATGCCCTTATATTTATTTATTTGACAGCCAAATGGACAGACAACATGGACTAAAATGACATACATATGTTTTTCTTTTCATAAAATGCCAACCATCTACAGCCTCTGCTTTGCCAGATACACAACTTCTGTTACTTTCTTGCATGTCATAAGCTTCCAAACTTACAAAGATCTCCAAGATATAAATCATTAATTTTTTGGAGCTAAAAATCTATGAATGGGCCACCAAGCATAGCTTGTCTGCATCCATAGGCACGGAGAAACTTATAAAGGAAATTATAACAAATCTGAGAGGCGTTGAAGCTAATTCAGTTTCAGCTATACCAATAAACTAACGCCTACCAGGACTCTCACTCTGGGCATCTTTGTTCCACTTGCATTATCAAACTCTCCTAGTCGTCCCTATAGGGATGCTGGGGATGGACTATTCATTAGAGACTGTAGTGATAGGACACTGTAGTGATAGGACAAGGGGTAATGGGATAACGGGTAATGGGTTAAAACTTAAACAGGGGAAGTTTAGATTGGATATAAGGAAGAAGTTCTTTACTGTAAAGGTGGTGAGGCACTGGAATGGGTTGTCCAGGGAAGTTGTGAATGCTCCATCCTTGGCAGTGTTCAAGGCTAGGTTGGACAGAGCCTTGGGTGACATGGTTTAGTGTGAGGTGTCCCTGCGCATGGCAGTGGGGTTGGAACTTGATGATCTTAAGGTCCTTTCCAACCCTAACTATTCTATGATTCTATGAAGGCTGTTGAAGGATTCTACAAAAAATATTTGGGCATTTATGCCTCATGAACTATGTAATCTCAAATTAGATAGACACTGTATTAAGGCATCAAAGCAACAGCTTTAATTTGTTTTCCCTGTTTCAGTAGTTCAAGAGCTGATCCTTATCAGAAACAGCTACTGCTAATGACAACCTAACATTCACTATATATTTTCCATTATCTTTTACTCCTGTATTTATCTCCTATAAGCTATTTAACCTATTTTTAAAGAGTAACAGTTTGTCTGGTACAGGATAGGCAGAGAGTACAAAATCACTTGTTTTGTACAGCCAGCTAGCATATTAAAATTCTGTATTGTGGAAATGGTACCTGGTGATACTGCAGAAAAAGCCCCTGATGTTTACCTGCAGTATGAATCAAATGGAACTTTTAAAATGACTCCTGTAAGCACATTCCCGTGATTAAATATACTCATGGTTATGTGTAAATTTCTGTGTCTGTTTTCCTAGGTTTGGGACAGATGGTACTGAAATTCATATGGTTGCAGCTAACTGTAAAAGCGATCTTTATTCCAATATGATTTTCCCCTGCCCAAAGAGCTGGCAAGTAGAGAACTTTGCCCCACAGCTCTCATTTCCCAGGGCAGGAGAGTTCTAATTTCTTGCTTTATAATTTCTCTTAGTATACAGTCGGTCACATTGGAAACATTTACTGCACAGATCCTGGAACATCTGGTTTTCTGCTGATTTATGTGGGGAAGGTTGTATGGGGCACCATGCAGAATTCAGAGATGCAGAATACTTTAACAGGTTTGAAGGTTTACGCTTGATGTCTGAAATAGGTGAGCAAGTAAAACATACGTGGATATGTGAAACAAAAATAAGTTTATGGCAGAACAAAGAGATGTCACCCTTATTTGTACGTAATTTGAAGTTTATGCTGATATATTTCAAACCCCAGCATCACTTAAAAATATAAATGTCGAGATTGCATGATTAGAGGAGCAGAACCTGCTTTCCTGTCTTCAATATTTCTTGTGTTTGGCTAGACTCTAATGAGGGTGAACTTTTGTTCATTTTGTTTTGATTCTGTTTTGATGGTGTTGTATAGTACCCCAAGCACCTCAGTCATGCCAATGGGGCTTTATAAATAAGTTATTAATTATTGTTTGCATGTATTAAAAAGGGGAACTACTTCAGAAGAAAAAATAATCTTCCCACTTAGAATTGCTTTCCTAGAAGAAGTCTGATTAATAAAATGTTTCATGAATTTTTAACTGCTTTTAAGATGATTTAACAGCAGGAATCAGGCAGATAAGCCATCATCATGCGATCTGTCTTCTCTCTAGTCTCTAGTAGCAAGCCCTCTGCAGGACGCAGATGGTCTGTGGGCCAAAGTTTCAGAACTGAAGCACTAATCAATCAAGAGAAGTAAGACAGCATCATCAATCATTTTGGAGAGCTCGTTCTTTCAGTCACAGAACTCTGACACTGGTTTCTCTTTTAAAAGAATATCCCCTTTAAGAAATACTTTAAAAAGCTATCGTCAGTTCTGAGTGGAGCAAACTTTCATATATCTTAAAGATTTCCTGTAGAAAAAAATATCACTTTTTTTGTCAAACTGAGACCAGAAATGAACGAATGGAAATTCTGCTTTATAACATGCAATCTCACCACCGTATGACACCAGAGTAAAGTGCTAATCAGCTCAAGGCTCCTATTTCACAAAGCTCTTGTGCGAATCACTGTTTGGCTTATTAATAAACGAAAGGAAAGCTTTAAGAAAAAATTGGCTTATCCATTTTGAACTATCTCAATTCAAGCCAGCCTATCACAACTATAAACCATGTGAAAAATGAAAGATTTGAGAAGGAAGAAATAAGTGAGAGAAAAAAATGTTAAAAGAAATATTAAAGAATTCTTAAAAAAATTAAATTTAAAAAAATACATTAAAAGTATTCATATGAGAATAAATATAAGTTGTTGGGTTTTCTTTTTCAGAGACTAGCCAAAGTGTTTTTAAGACTTCTTTTTAATAGCTTCTTTCGGTTTGGCCTTCAGTTTGATTCTGTATACATCCCAAGATAACTAGCAAGCACTTATTCTTCCATCAGCAAAGGAAGAGGAATAAACTGACGTGACCTGATATCATGGTGAGTAAGGCCCAGCATCCTTTGGGAGCAAAAAGTCATAGGTTAAAATCTGCACTGCTGTTGGTTCTACTTCTTGTGAGAGTACCTGGCTTCCTGCTGACAGTGTTTTTACCCATATTAGACTAAAAGTGATTCCAAGAGAATATTTTGAAGGCTGGGACAATTGCCATATTATTTTATTTTAATTTTAAATAGCTCTTGCTGTCAGAGTGTATAATGGGCACAAACCATCTAACACTTTTGTCATGCAGAAGTCTAACCTGGTAGTCTAGATTGAGAGCAGGACGTTTGTTTCCAAGGCTGTCTGAAAGCAAGAGTGCCTGCCCCAGACTGCCCATAGAGTATGGCTGCCTGTGACTGTTTGTTGCACATAGATCTACATGCTGTCTGGGAGAGAAAATTCACTGTTTCTCCAGCTAGGGTCTCCTTTCTTCATTGTACTGTGAACTCCGACAGTAAACAGAAGTAGGGTATAGGCAGGCTGTGAGAGACTTACACAGTACAGATTGAGTTTCCCAGACAACTGTATTTTGACTTTCCTTCTTTTGGGGTAGCATCAGTCATCTTTCTTCAACCCAATAGGAGAAAGCAGTTGAATTTGAGTGTCTATAGTAGGATGTAGCATTCAGGCTATGTGACAGGGTGATCTGAGAAAACTAATTAAAAAATCACCTAAATGTCCACCAAAAAGTGGTATCACCTGCTTTCCCCCACTTCTTCTCTCACTTCCACTCTACAGTGATCGTGTGTTTTCTATAACCTAACAACCCAGGCTCAATTCTGAAATATATATTTATGCTACTTTGAAGAACCCCTACACAATTAGAGTGCACCTCTGTATTCACAGTCTATAACGCTTTTCTCTTTGCTTCCGTCATGAACAGATTTTTTTTTAGATGCTGATGTTCCTCAATTTCACTTTTGATTTACCTCTATCACTGTCACTGGCAGTATCCCAGGGAGTAGAATGAGCCCTCTAGAAGCAATGTTGTTCAGCGCCTCTGCAGTTTCATTGGGATTATAATGCCCCAATCCCACATTGGCTCTGAATCAGCCATTCAAGGTCAAAAACAGGGACTGCACAAGAAAATAACGGATTTGAAACATTTTCATTGCCTTTGTTTGAAGAAAGATTTTGCTTTCTGAAAAATAAATGTTGAGTCATTTTGACCTGATGGGGTTCTGCTATGCCAATAAATTTTTCCCTGCATTTGTTGTCCTGAAAGCTTTTTTCCAGGAGGAGTTAGTAATCCAAATGTTTTGCTTTTAAGTTATTTCACCTTCCTAACCTTAATTACCCACAGCAGAGATCCAGAATGTAGAAGGAAACCTTTGGTAGTTTTCCTAGGAGAGCCTCAAGAACAGAGAGCTGAGCTTTGCCCTGCTGCCATTGCCTGCTTCTGTATGTTCCCAGATCAGTAACTAAAAGGGTGCAAAGACAGTTGGCCACCAGGGCAGCAGCATATCTCCTCATTAATGAGAGTGACCTTTCCACCCACCGCTTCACATGACTGAAATCAGGGGAAATTAGTTTACACAACTCAGAACTTATATAACTGGTGATGCTAGGGCTGAAATTCTTGTTCATGGTGTGATGAATACATTTTGGATCTATTTGAAAAAAAATTGTAGAAATCAGACTGAAGATAAAAGGACTGCAACTGAACCAGCTAGATCCTCTGTAGTTTCTGACAGATAGGTGAAGAATAATGATGTCTCCGAGGTGTCTGTCCTTCCGTTTGGTGAATTACACATTTAACTGAAAAAATCACTGCCGCTGATCCAAAGGTCCTGCTGCTTATACCCTTTACAAAGGCACTTAAAATTATGGACAAGAACTTAGTTTTGTGAAGAGAGGGAGGCTGCTGTGTGGGTTGAAGGGTAACATTTAAAACCTTTGCTCATCCCAAAGCAGCTGCATCACTTCTCATTGGCTGTTATACTCAAGCTTAAAAAGGGACCATGAGATCTTACTTATATACCTAGCTAGCTAGTTAACCAATCCAATACTAAACACTTAAAAAGTAGCTGACATCAAATATTGTAAATATTTTAAATAAAAAACAAGAGGTAATTTTATGCTTCTTATATATTATGAATAAAAATATATTTACAAAGCAAAAATAATTCAGATAAAAGTGCTAAAATAAATTCCAAATTGAAATAAACTTATCTCTTACATACGGCTAACATTGCTTTCACTTGAAATATAAATGAATAGATTACATATTATAAAGGTAAAATGCAACAAATGAAACTCAAGGAAAAAAATCTTCCTTTGTCATGTGTTATCCATGCAATCATCATTGTTTCAGGGTAAGATTTAACAGGAAATTTTCTACAACTTGCTTTTCAGAAGTTGTTTTTTCAAATTTGCCAAAGGTAGCAGATAATCTTAGAGTGCATAACTGGTAAAACACATCTTGGTGGGTCTTATTGGGCTATTCTTTCTTGATTCTTCCCTTCAAATACTTGGAAAAAAACCCTGCATGAGTATACAGTATAAAGTACCTACATTTCCTTAATCCAAATCCTTTAGTTATTTCTGGGACTATACAAGCAATAAACGTTTGGGTTTTTTAACAGCTACGAAAGTCCACTTCACTTGTCCTACAATATTAAATTCCCCAAAATGATAATTTAGAAAAGTACAAGAAATTTAGAGACACTGTACTTGTTTAACAGCTGTGCCTTTATTTGGTACTCTTGGGATCTGTCTTATCCCTACAGCTTTAAATACTTCAGATATTCTAAACTCTACATATGGTAAAGCTGTGTCTGACCTTATTGGCTCATGAATAATCAGGATACATAACATTTTTTCCTTTAAAATTCTAGTCTGCTGTGAGTTCAACTTAACAATGTGTTCAGGGCACTAGAATACATTAAGGGTTATCTTTAGATGAATGTGTAAAAATATATCCTTATTTTAGTTAAGTACAAAATCTATTGGTTTATGACAGTATCTCCCAAAGCTCACTGTTAAGAAACAGACCTGAATGAACAATTCAGAACAGAAAATTTTCTAGGGTCAAGAAAGAATAAGAATATGGTTTTGAATTAGATGTTGGCAGTTGATGTATGTTTCTCAGAGTGACATTCTGAGATGTCCAAGCCAGCTTCCTTTCAATCTACTATTGCATGGCCAGAGGCTCCCATGGAATCATCATGCTGCGTGTCGCGGTTTAAATGCAGCTGGCAACTAAATACCACTTGTTGGTTGTTGCTTGTTCACTGCCCCCTTCTGCAGTGGGATGAGGAGGAGAATTGTAAACCAGGTAAAAACTGTAGGTTGAGATCAGAACAGTTTAAGAACTGAAATAAAATAAAATTAGAATATCATATCTTATATAATATAGAAGCATAGAATCAACTAGGTTGGAAAAGACCTTTAAGATCATCAAGTCCAATCTTTACCCCAGGACTGTGAAGTCCACCACTAAACCATGTCACTAAGGGCCTCATCTACACATTTTTTAAACACTTCCAGGGATGGTGATTCCACCACTTCCCTGGGCAGCCTGTTCCAATACCTGATCACCCTTTCTGTGAAGAAGTTTTTCCTAATATCAAATCTAAACCTTCCCTGATGAAGCTTGGCACCTTTATATCATCATATGATATAATATCATATCATATCAATCATATAATATCATGATGTAACATAAGGAAAAGAAAGAGAGCAATAAACCCCAAGGAGCACAAGCGATGCACAATACAATTGCTTGCCACTTGCTGACCAACGCCTAGCCCAGCCTGAGCAGCAATCAGCCCCTCCTGGCCAACTCCCCCAAATTTATATACTGAGCATGACATGCTGTGGTATGGAATACCCCTTTGGATAGTTTGGGTCCAGCCTCTGCTTCCTCTCGGCTCCATGTGCCCCTCCTCACCAGCAGAGCACGAGACTGAAAAGTCCTGGACTTAGGGTAAGCATTACTTAGCAGCAACTAAAACATTGGTGTGCTATCAGCATTATTCAAAATGCAGCACTCTACCATCATTTGTTAAGAAAAACAGAACAAAACAAAGCAAAATAAAACAATCCCAGCTGATACCAGGAAAATGAGAAACAGACCTCCATTCTCCACATCTGATTTAGAGCCCTGCTTTCTCTTACACAGCTTTCTGGACCCCGCAGCTTTCTTTGACCAAGATCTCCTGAGATGGATATAAACTCAGAAACTCTTAAAACATGAACTGTTAGATAGTAAATATGATTTTTCTTATAACATTTGATTACTTTTTGTAAGTGGATGGTGTTTCGCTTTAAGACCTCTCTACTGGGTGCTATGTCTTTTTTCAAACTTTCAGTCAACTTTCATTGCATGCAGTCTTACATGTAACATAAAGACATTCTTCTGGCTCTTCTCTTCCTAGATATCTAGGACTTTGTGACTTTAAAAGGACTGTAGCATCCATCAGTCTCTTTCTTAATCTTCTTTTCTTACTAAAACTGCCTGAACCATACCAGATTCCTATCTTTCATTGTTTATGTTGTCCTCAGACTCTTCTGTCTCAGTAAGAACCATCAAATTGCTCTTTGCTGCCCCTGATCTGGATGAAGTATAGCTCAGCTCCTGAAAGCAGCTATCAGTGAAGAAGGAATTTCAGATCAACACCTAGAATCCATAGCTTTTCTGTACATTGTCTCAGCCATTATCCCACATTTATAAGTTTCTCAGTCTGCATTCTTGTGATTTATAAATCACACGAAAATTTTGAGCCATTAAAGAGCTGATACTTCCAGGGAGTTGTCACCCAGCTCTGGCCTACAGACACCCAACTGCAGAAACATTTCACAATGAATTTGGCTGGCTGGACTCAGGACTGCTACATAGGTCTTATGAGAACTCATTAGTTAGGTATAGCCAAAATCTCTGAAGACCTCATATGGAAAGCAGTGATAAGTTCAAATGGAAATAAATGTAGAATTATATGCTTTTCATAAGAGATAACCCTTTAAATAGTCGTTAAGTGTTTTCTGCTCAGTGAAATCCAAAGAGCAGCAGTAGTGTGCAGAGATGCAGCCAAGAAGGGGCTACAATTGCATTTCTCCTGTTGAGGAGTCTGCAGATAGTGAGTCTGGCACAAACTGCTGTTTCTCTTGAGTTTCGTAGACATTGCAGTGTCACCCTGTGGTCAAGATCATCACTTCTGAGCCTGGAAGGTTTTGTGTGGACAACAGGAAAAGGTCCGCTTGTACATGTTGGCTTAATCAACACACATTTAACATATGGGTTGCTTGGTAAGCACATGCAGAACGGAAAGGCCAAGTCAGTATGCTGCAAACATGGACCACATCCAGCACTGAGTTCCTCTGAGTGCAGCCCTCAATGGAGTGTCACCTGTCTCTGATGGCAGAGGTAGTCATGCTGCCTGACTGGCAGTCCTGGTGGGCTGGCCGTGTATTGTTATGTTGCGGAGCTCCAGAGTGCAAGGTCAAAGGAGGCTGCGGGTATCTAGCCAGACCCAGCAAATCTGGTAGGATTGCTCTGGATGTATGGAGCAGAAGGGTGAAAAAGCCAGCAGTGCCAGGTATATCACTAACCAAAAAGCTTTGACAGCTTTGCCAAGCAATTTCCAGTCCCTCAGGGGAAAAGATGGCGTCACATCACCTATTACACTACCTTTCATCACACACCACACTACTTGAAGGGCCAAAGACTTACTACTTTGGGCATTGTCTTGAGGTTCAGCCAGTAGTAAGCTGATACAGTTTGGTTCTATAACTTGAGCCCTAATATAGCCTACCTCAACTGCTGAATATGTCAAGTCTTCCTTATTTGTAAAAGCAAACCACACTAAAGACAGTTGACAGCCTTACTTAAAATAGCCATTTAAAATTATATATGTTCTTTCACCTCAAAATTAAAATTGTAAGGATTCATTTGTATAATATTTAGAAATTAAAGTAACAACTATACATTGTTTGAGTATCTCAAAAGCTTTTTCAGACACTTAGGAAAAACACTGTCTCCATCGTAATTGCACTAATGTGGTACAGCACTTTTCCTTTCTACATACATTTAAAAGAGAAATTACAGTTATTTCAGGGTTTTGGGTTTTTTTTTGTCCTTGTTATGGAAGAGTGACAGTCTTCATACAACTGTACTATATAGTTGATTGACAGTCAGTTTGATGCATACCTTATTCAAAAAACTGTTGTCTGGGCCTTCTTACAAGAAGTTTTAGCATTTCCAGCTACTTCTATCTCTTTGCTGTGCTGCATTTACACCTTAAAAAAAATCCTAAAATATTACAATGGATCTTGTAATGACATTCATATGAACACCATCAAGTGCAAGAAAGGTAAGAAAGTATGTATGAAAGAAAGTAGAAAGATTTATTTACTTACTTAAGAACATTAAGACTCAGTATTAGGTCAGGTCTATACAGCTCTGTAGCAGATATGTAAGGAAAGACCAGCATTTAACATTGTCATCATTTCTGCAGAAAGCCTCTTTGAACATGAGAAAGATGTGGCTCCTGCTCAACATATTTGTCAGTGGCAAAGAAGGGAATGACTTTGTAACCAAGATAGAAGGCAACCTGGTGAGAATTATAGCTGTGCAGATGGACAAGAAAGACTCTTGTTTCAGAGAGATCGTGTAGAAAGAATCAGAAAGCTGTACAGTTACCTAGTTGACTTAGAGACAGCATATTCTAAACTCAGAAATATAAGGAATGTCCAAAGTGTAAGCCAGTTTAATGGTATCCATAGTACAGCACCTTTTATTATATGCGTTGATACAAAAAAATTGTTACGACAATTGGCAAAAAATATGTTATTAATCTTGAAGTGATTCTATATCATTCAGACATCTCTTAGCAGAGCCACTTCATCCCAACTGAAGTAATTCTCTTAAAAGGCAAGTATCACAGATGGAGCTGACAACAATGCTCATTTACGTAATATAATACAAAAAAATCTATGTGTGAGAGTCTGAACTGGGGATATACTGATAAAAGGAACTGATTTTGTTTTGTTTCTGTAAAGAACTTTGGGGGTACATGTTTTGCAGAAGTGGTCTGTAAATCACTAGAACAAGGAGCAAACAGTCTTCCTTGGCTTTGTTACTTGTTTAATAATTTTGGGAATTCTGCAAATCAGTGGACTGATATGGAACTTAAATGACCTTAGTCCTTACTGTTTGAGATAGGTAAACAGCTGTCTGGTCATATCTCCAGAGATTTTTTCCTGTTCCCCTTATAAGTATGTGCATACCAAGATCAGGATTTCAAAGTGATTTGAGAACCTAACTGAACTTACACATTTATCTTTAGTCATATTGAACTTACATTAGGTGCCCTATCTGCATCTTTAGGTGCCAAAATGCTTCTTCAAATGTGAAAATACTGCCATGAAGGTTTTCAAGATGCAGTTTAGTGAAATTTAGTGAAGACATCAATTGATTTTGAAGCTCATATCCATTTGTGCTGACCAAATTAGTCTCAACAATGTCTGCAGAAAATGAACAAAAAAAGAGGATACATGGGTATTCATTTAATGTTGAAAAAAGCAAAAATGAAACAGCCTATTTATAGAGTGTTACTTGTTTTTATTAATCTTCTGCCCATGCTACTAAACTTCATTCACATTTTCAGAACTAGATGTTAAAAATTATTACATGTACCCACATGCCTACATTTATGGGCACTAGACTACCACATCCAAGTCTATCTCAGATATGATCTTTTTCCTAGACTAAATTTGTACTGGAGTCTAATCTTTGAATGAGTGTCTGATCTGCGTATGTACAGAAAATATTTGGCCTTTGTTGCTACAACTTGAATCACTCTTCTTCTTGAGTTGGTTACCAATTGATCTGTCCTTCACTGTGGATGAATGGATGTATTTTCAGCTGGAATTAAATGAGCATAGGTACTATGAACCAAGAGAAAGATGTCTTAAAGTGTGTTACTAATTATTTATGCACTTCATCGAATGCTCGGTGCTCTTACTGTGCAACCCATAATCCTTGTCTAGCCATGGCCCTATCCATTTTTAAATTTTCCTTTTTTCCCATAATAGTCTTTTAGGTAAAAATAATTGGGTACTTAAATATTTCTAAAGCTAGCAATTAAAAAATACTTTATTGCAAAACCAATATATCTTGCGATGAATACATTATGGGAAAGAAGACTGTCAAGCAGTCCACAAACTAGAATCCAAATACAAGTGCCATGTCATCTGCATTATTGAAGTCACTGATGAGGTAGTGGATACATGGTCATTTACTGTGGATCCTGTGTTCTGTAAATGAGAGGCAAAAATGGGTTTAAATTGCATGAGTCTCTGCCACCAAAATATAAAAATGTACATATCAGGGGAATATATTTTGTGTCCTCAACTCAGAAGGAAGGTATGGAACTGCTGTACTTTATACAAAGTATATGTATTTGTTGGTTTTGAATCCACTAGTTGTATCATTATATATGCATAGCTATATTCTGCATAAGCTCCTGACCTGCAATTACTGGGATATTTCAAACTGTTAAGGAAGAAAACTTATCCATCAGTGGTCTAAATTGCTATTAGAATGAAAGAGTAATTTGTGATAGGAAAGGATTTTGAAACAAGGTGAACTCACTCTCTCACCTTCTATAAATTGCAGTGGAGCAATTACAACAGACCTAACTATCTGAGGACACGGGAAGGATTTATGGGAGATAATTAGTAATATGAAATATTCAGACTACATAATTTCCACTTAAAATACCTCAGGTGGTCTGCAAAACTTTTTAGAAAGGCTAACAGCTAAGGGCAATTTTCATTTAACTAAGGTTACACTACCCAGAGCTCTGTAAGAGGCCTTGTTATGTAAAAGAATAGCCATATTTAGTCTTACGGTAAGAATATTCTACTGCAAAGATGGGGTATGACCCTGTATCATAGTTGCAAGATCATCCAGCAAGTCAAAACTTGAACCTCACAACTTTTTCCAGGATTACTAACGTATTTTACCATTCGTTGCACATAATATATAGGAACTGTCTTTGAAGCATGAACTAGACTCATGTTTCCAGGCCCTCTGCTTTCTGACCCTATGACTCTTGTTTTCTGTGAAGCAGGTTAAACTGAACAGAAAGGAAAGACTGCGTTCCCCTCCACTATCTCTCCTTCTTTCACCATTACCTCAACAGTAGCCTGATAGCACAGAGGCACTGCTGGGTGACTCTTCTCCAGGCTAAGGGGATATAACCTGACTACCTTCCACTCCCTTGGGCATGAACCACAAGGCTGGACTGTGAAAGAAGCGTTAAAACCAGCTCTGTCTCCTGCTGACATTGCACTGCAATGGAAAAAGTAATTTTTGAATGAAAACAGATATCTTACTACCTCCAGGAGAGTGCATGGGGTACCTCTCCACAGCCCTGAATAAGTGGAAAATTTGAAAATGTATCCTTTTGCTTAGAATTTTCAACTGTCAGACTTCAAGCACCACACATTACACAGTCTGCACATGTATCTGTTACTGTATCTTCTCTGCTTAGCTTTCTAGGGTGGTTTAGCTTTCTAGCGTAGCTTGGGTTCTGTCCTGGCACTGTATGCACTCCCATGCACTGTCTAGAGACCTTAAATGCCTAATTGTTGGTTTCTGTCTACCACACAAAAGGCCAAATACTATAAAGACAGATGCTTATCCAAGTTAGCAGCCAGAGGCATTCTGTGCCATATCCCTAAGAAACCGCATAGCCCCAACCCCTTAAATTCAAAAGGACTGATCCCCTGAGGTTGCTTCAAGTACCAGAATTGGTGATGTCCTGTACACACAGACTGTATGGCTAAGCTGCCCCACTTGATACTTTAAGAAAAATGGAGAAGTGGGGTGTAATACTTAAAATTTAAAGAATTCTGAAAAATATCTACCTGCAATCTAAAAAGGATAACTTCTGGAAAAGTTGCTTTTTTTTTTCCTAATTGTCATTGGAAGGCTATTAGATTTTCTTGTTTTTTTTTCTGATCTCCACATAAAAGGAGAGGATTGCTTATCTGGACACACAACCTGGCTGGGCTGGAGTTGATCCGCAGAGGTGGCTGCTAATTTACCAAGCTAGACTTCTGAGGGCAAAGATTTGTGCTAAAAGGGAAAACACATTAATACTAATGTATCAGGACTTAAATACGTCACCAGAGAAAATTTTTGGAGTTCAGTAGATGTTTCATAATGGCTTCAGCTTATCTTCCAAAGGCTAAGCACAGCTTCAGGTGTTGTTTTAGAGGAAAGGCAGTGCGATGCTACGGAAAGAATTTCCAGTATGACGAACAGGATGTTGGCAGTGTATACAGTGACTCCAAGGACACCTTCACCAAACATCCTGATACAAAACCAGTATCTTTCACATTTAAATGTTTGATTTCCTCAGGTATCACTCATCATCACTTCATGCATGTAGTGATCTTATTTGAAATGATAACATTTACTATAGTATATTATTTCATCGCACTAAAAGATATGTCGATAAAGTCTTCACACTCAACCATAGGAAGAATTATGGTTATAAAATCAAACACATCTTTTCATGATTAGAAGCTTCTTACCTGAATGGCTCACTAACTGTGGGACATTTTTTATAAGACTGGGGAAAAGAACATGCCATTGGAAAACAGAAAAGTGATCTAAGGGATTTTTGGAGGAAATTTTCTTTTGCAGTTTTATAGTCAAGGTAGTTAGTGTCTTTGATACATTCATTTAATTAAGCTAGGATTCCTGGCGGTCCATTTACATTTTTCTAGACTAAAAGACCTGGTAAAAATTTATTTAAAGTAGAAGACCTGGCATGTATTGCTTTGGCTTGAGTCAGTCATTGGTAGGAATTCATGGATTGAATGTGGTTTGATGGTCACCATCCATCACACCCCTTTGGATGTGCTTGGCATGTTCCAATTTAATTTCCTCATGAGAGACAGAAATAAGTATTACTACAGTTAGCAGTACAACCAAGTTTAGGAAAAAATTGTAATGCAAGTTGTGTACTTCACTGACATGTTTATCCAAAACCCTGTTAAGAGAAACCCAACAAAAGAATTTCCATCACAATAGAAATCTGATGATGTGGATGAAATTATAGAGACTTAAAAATGTGAAGACCTGTCTGGACTACTATTAATATTACATACTCTTGAAGTACGATGTGTAAATGCAATTTGCACATGCATATGTGTGTGTTTTGGTTCTGTTGTGTGGTGTTTTGTGTTTGTTATTTTTGGGGGGTTTGTTTGGGGTTTTTTTAATATAATTGAACTATTAACATTTTGTGAGTAAAGTTTCTTGGAATTCTTTGATCTTTAGATATCTGTGGTCTTGAGATTGGCAACAATTTCCAATTTACTATAAAGTTGAATTACAAATTAGTAAAGATCCACGAAATTCTTAGATTAAACACTCATATATAGGTAGGTCCAGTAGAAAAATCCAAGCTTGAAATGAAATATCTAACCATAAGAAATTCTTTATGCTTCTAATACTTTTTGCACGATAGCCGATTAAGCTTCTTGTCTGTATTTTAATGATGTAATCTTGAATGCTTGGCATATTACCTTGCTTCCAGATGACTGAAAGTGAATTTTCAAAATGGTGCATGAGACACAGGGACACAAATCCTGTTAGAAGTTAATGGGATTTTTTTGCACCTCCTGTGCACCACACTGAGAGACCTAGCCTTGAAATTTTCATTATCTATATTTGTTCAAAGATGATGTCTTGTAAATACAGGCCCTTCTGAATTGGCCAAATGACCTGTGTTTGACATGTTAAACCCATAATTACTAAATTGATCTTACAGATATCTAGTGCTGTTCCCTATTCCTTTCCTTTCCCTTCCCTACTTTATTCCTCTCATAAGAAGAAAACAAGATACCTACACCCATCACCATCAGCAGGGAGTGGGACACAAGACATGTCAACTTGACTACTTTCTCTAATAAAATATAATCAAGCTTTTCATAGATATGCTTAAATACATTCTTCCCTTCAAGAATACAAGTAGTCTTATTCAACTAGCAGGCACAGAGAGATGAGATTAAATGTGTAAAATGTAATAGAAGTTACTTCAAACACTTGAAATATTTACTGTCATGGTAGACCTGGTGCACTTTCTTAATCTGATGATTTACCATAGGTATTTTCATTCTGTATTAAATCTGTCCACCTGTGTGACTCTTGCAGATGATACAGAAAATCATAAGCAACAGTCATGTATTTACTGAGACAATTGAGTATTAGCATTATGTCTTCAGAGTCATCCTTAAAACTTTTCTGCTTTTTGTTTTTCTAATTCTTGATATTCCCTTTGCTGTAAGAATGTCCAATCTTTTATTTCTTTAAAAACTACCACATCATAATAATACCTTGATGAAATTGTTGTCATAGGTTAATTCGTATCTCAGAAAAAGAAAAAAAAAATCTAGTGTGTTTGTTTTAAAATGTTGTATGACAAAAACATGTTGGGAACATACAATAGCATGAGTCACAGTTGTAACTTGAAAAATATGTAGGCAGGCTTGCTTCATAATTCCTGATGACGGACATAAATTTTCAGATAAGACCTAAAAACTTCCCTGTGACCAAAGTTACTGCTCCTAAAGCTGACAGTAGTTTAGTTTATACATTCAGAAATTCCTTGGGTTTTTCTACACTGCAGAATATATTTAAGTGTTTGCATAATTATACATATTTGTGTTTGCTTCTTTTAAGGGAAATGTAATTTTTTTAACCTCATTTCATTGTCTTTAATAGAATAAGAAGACTTTTTTAGAAGATTAGCTATTTATAATTTCATGTGCACCACTGTACACATTTTAAAGCATACTTCTGTAAGAAGTGTTTTGCTCGTGCTTTAGAAAATACGTTTATTAGTAACAGTGAAGTAAAACCTATTCCTTAACAGCAACAAAAAAGGATAATGATAATATCATGCATAAAACTTGTAACCACAGTACCTGAAGCAGTAAAGTACTTCTTCTGGTTAAATCAGTGTGCAGTTGTCACAATCCCCCATTTTTCAAGTTGATAAATATTAGGTCTCTCTTTCCCTCAGAAAACAATTGTGCTGAAACAAAGAGAGTATTCCTGACTGATGCAGCAAATCAGTGGTAACACAACTTGGGATCTCCTGATGCTCAAAGCATTAGCTCACTCTGACTAGACCAAACTTCCTTAAGAAAAAAAAAAAATTAAGTTTATATTCTTTCTGAGTATATTCTTAGGAAATTAATGAAATAAGATAACTGTCATCTATACTTTTCTCCATATTTTCAGTCATTTCTTTGTTGAAATATCATGGTTGTTTGTATCTTATCCTGTGGTTACTTGTTTTCCCCTTAAAGTTTGAGGTGGTGAGGAAGACATAAGATAAGAGAAAGAAGGTGACAAGTAGTTTAGAGCTCTTTCTTGAACCTGTGCTTGTAATTACAGTGACAAAAGAAAAGCTTCAATAATTTTGGCCCATTTGTCTGCTGTTGACAAGATACTTTGGAATTATACATGGTTGCAGATGTTGATGCTGATTGCCTAAAAGAAGAAAAACAAACAAAAACCCTAAGAATTTTTGATAAACAAACAAACAAATATTTATTTATTTTCTTATGAATTTAAACTTTAGAATGAGTTAATTTAAACTCTTACAAAAGCTGAGGAGAATTAAAAAATCATTGGCGAAAGTGAGTTCAAAGCAATATAAAATATTTCTCATCAGTCCTGTTCTGTTCTCATGTCTCAAGGAAACAACCAGAGACTGTTTCATGGTTAAAAAGACAGACATTCTACTATTATTGCATATCGCATCAGTACTTCAAAGCTTCAGGCTGAACTCTGCCACTTTGGGCACAAATTCGTGGTGGTTACAACCCTCTGAAAAGCAGTTAGGGAGTTACAATGTCTTAAAAATAGTGTTCTTCTGAAGAACCAAGGTCTTTCTTTGAGTAATCATCTCACTGCAAAGTAGTAATGTGTCAGCCACCCAAATCTCACAGCATATACCAGAGGAGATAGATACAACTTGAATTGTTGCTTAAAGTGTGGATTATGTTTTAGGTACCATTCAAACAGGAAACTCTCAATTAACATGTTAATTTGCCTTTGCCATATCTGATGCCCCAAATAGACATGGATATGCATTAATAGAAAGTCAGCCATTTCTTAAAACGTGTTTAAAAATTGAAAGAATAACTTTATGAGACGCTGTCACACAGGACTGCCAAATAATGCAAAAAGAGCCTGAGGGGGGTTAAAAAAAAAAAATTAAAATACGTGTAAAAACAGGGGGTAGGGAGGAGTTAAACATATATTAAAAAATGCCCTGTGTTGGCAAAACTCAGTTTTCATGAGGACAACTGAAAATTTGTCTACTGACTAAAAAGATTACAGAGTACATAATGGAGATAAATGGTTTGGAAATGTCTCTTTAATCAGTCTCCATTTATCCAAGTTCAGTTTTCATTTGGAGGAGTAAGGGAAGCCATGGTAAAAAGTGAGAAACGTCCTGATAACTTGGTGACTAACAAAAGAATGATTGCAGCAATACTTTCATTTGATGATTACAAATTATTAATAGAATATTTGAATTTTTTGTAACTGAGAATAAAGCCTGAGTGTACCTTGTGAAAAGCTTAACTAGAATGTAACTGCAATAGGAGGAAAAACTTTTTGTTTAAAACTAATCACTGATTTGGAAGTTACAGTATAACCGATATGCTTGCTTTCATGGGTTGTTCTAAAAGCCCACCTTTTTGGTGCATCCCAAAGTACCTATGCTTTCAGCATGTGCTTCATTTCAAAACTCAGAACAAGCCCTCCTTTCAGGAGCTGCACTGTGCTTGGTGTGATCTGGACACACTGCAGGTGCGTGAGTTGGAAAGTTCAGAGACATTGCATAAAGTGCAGGCACTGCGGTGACCTGAATAAAAAGCAGACTCAATTATCTTTGACAGATGATTTTATTATTCAGATAACGGATTCACTTAATAAGGAATAGTTATAACACAAAGTGACTGACTCTTGATTAACCAGGACAAGTCCAAAACCACCAGATATTCTGGCTGTAACTGCTGCCTGAATCTTTTTAAGTCTGAAAACTCTCCGTGCCTGACCAAAGGGCATAGATTCTCCTAAACTGTGTTATATGCAGAAGTTTTAGCTAAATTTTAAAGTCTCTCAGAGAATCCCTTTTCTAATTCTAATTTCTTTCATCATCTTCCAAATGAACTTAAGATGTTAAACTGATGTTATTAGTTTAAGAAAGAGTTGAAATGAAAAGGTTTTATTTTGAGTGTTAATTAGAGCAAACCAACATATCAATGTTGCTTTGTTTATTGGTACTTATTATGACACCAGATCTGTCATATGTATAAAAAAACAATTCTGCAAAGGGTTTGGATTCGCAAGTCATTGACTTCCAGGTATGCTCCAAAGGGAGATTCTCTCTTTCTCAATGGCATACAGCTATCAGATACCAGTTATGTGGTGAACCCTTAGGAAAAGTGGAAAAGGGATCCCTGACCATGAGCCAAATTGTCTTTGAATCGCTCTTAACATTAATATTTAATGAAGGTTATGGTGCATCTGTAATCAGATTTTCTGTGTTTTCTGATACTGCCTGGTGACAATTAAAAAATCAGCATTTCAAGAAAGTGCATCTTAAACCTCCTCAATAATGTCAAAAGAAAGGAGAGGGTTCATAAAACCAAATAAAAAGACAAAGTGAAAGAAACATGTCAAAATAGTGTAGTTATCCTAAATTCTCTGCTGAAGGTGTAAATTGCCAGTCTGACACAACTGCCAGTCTGAGCTCTTTTGGTTAATAATCAGTTTAATCATAAATATAACTCTTTAAAGCAATAAGAGGAATTCTCTATCTATTCTGAAATTTCACTGCCCCAAAAGTAATCTGTTCTTCTCAAGAGTATTTTTTTAACTGTTATTAAGAGCCATTATGATGGTAAATTTGTACTTGCAAAATGCTGGAAGAATGTTTTCTGACTTTTTTTCTGGATTTTTGTTGAGCCTGACTTGAAGATTTTTTTTCAGTTTCATTGAAACACTTTAAGAGTGAAGAGCAGGGTTAGTTATGAGTGGAACTGACTGCCCAAGGAGGCTGAAGTTTTTGGAAGAGATCAGGCTTAAAAAAGGTAGTCTTCTGATAAGTCAGAATACCAAGTGAAAAATTCCAAGAGGTGTCATTTAGTCTCTTCCTATGAGGCTATGAACTCTCCCTAGCTATGGCCATGTTATTGAAATCGTTGATAAATAATTAAGAAATTATTTGGTTATGGATTTTTTTTCTGAGTGTTATGAACAGTCAAATAGTAGGGCAGGTAAAACTGCTGTAGTGATACACTGGGTCTCTCAAGAACCCAGCGCCATCTAAGCTCCAGGGTCTTTTCAGCACTGGATGCCCAAACCTCTTCTGAACTTGTCTCAATACTTCTTGAGAAGATCAGCTTGCCCAGACCTCTCACTTTATTCTATTTATTCCACAGACCCTGAGCAGGTAGCCTTGGAAAGCTGCTTTAGCCTTCACATTACAGAGGTTTTGGTATCTGATATTTTGCATTAGAGCAGCTACACTTAATTTGCCTACGACTGGTGATATGTGAGAACATGAATCACCAAGTAATTTGTACAGCTGTTCTGGGGTATTAAAGGTTACAAGCTTGGTGTCATAACTTGAAAGCAAGCT
The DNA here is from genome assembly GCA_026283785.1 of Coracopsis vasa. Classification (NCBI taxonomy): domain Eukaryota; kingdom Metazoa; phylum Chordata; class Aves; order Psittaciformes; family Psittacidae; genus Coracopsis; species Coracopsis vasa. The sequence continues at coordinate 20,066 of JANHGB010103528.1, forward strand.
GTTTATCCATGCCTTACTGACTGATGGCTAAGGAGACACTGGCTGCTCACAGACAGTTCTCTCTCCGCAGACTGCGGAAGATACAGCAGGAGGTGCATGCATACTGTAACCAAAGAACCAAGCAAGTTCTAGAGCTCATAAGTCTACAAAGAACAAATTCATTAAGGTAAATATAGTACAGTCTACACAGATGAAAGTCTTGCAATTTTTCTAGAGCTTCAAGAGGTGCCTCAGAGATACAGACATTTTCTTGTGCACCCTAAAATGGTGCTTAGAAGAGATTCTCCAGACTGCATGGAAAACACTCATGTACGACAATTTGTGCAAGCACATTACACTCTGAAAATTAGAATAGGTTTTGCTGGAGGCTGTGGTGGAGAAAGATTTATATTAGCTTTATTTTAAAGCCCTTATGTGCTTGTTGTTTCTTAGCCCCTGCTCATGAGGTCAGACAGAAAAAAAATTGTTGATATATTTCTGCAGATCATATCTGAAGAAGAAAGCAGAAAATTCCCAAACAAGTTCACCTTTGCCTATTATCATTGCACAAATATCCATCTTGTCCTTTGATATGGCTCATTTCAAATAATAAATAGATGCTTTTGTCTGAAGATTGAGTCAATACACGCTTCCCTTTAGCTGTACAATAAAAAGATGTCATGCTACGAAAGTTATAGTGTTTCTAATTTTCCACAGTCCTGGCAGATATTGATTGTGCACATATCAATATTTACATGAATGTAATCAAGCAAATGTAGTAGCTGACTAGCATTTCTTGTGGAACATGTCCCATGTATATCTTATTTGAAGTATGTGACTCAATTCTAGGATTAATCTGATCATAACAATTTTTGTTGTGTACATCTATGAAGCAGTAAAACATGGTTTGTGAGGTGAAAAAAAATAAGTCCAGAATTGAAAATCCAGGATGGTTCCATGGGAATCCATGTCCACACAGCAGCGGGGCCCTTAGTCATCTCTCAGTAATCCAAAGTGTCTGTGTGCTTGTTGTTTTGTGGGGAAGGCAATACGTTCTTCTTAGTGCAGTGGACCAGGCATGCCTTCAAAGCAGAAGTATGGTCCTTGTTCCTGTTCTCCCTCATTCTGCCACCTGTGACAAATTATCTGCTAATGAAAGGAAAAAATACTATTTGGGTTGGCTTCCTGAGTTCTGTGACTAATGTTCTGTGTCTCAGGTCAGTATTTTTGATAGTCAGTGGGTCTTTTTCAGAAATACCGATCCTAGATTCAGGTAGTTTCATGGGCATCTAAAATTTCACTTTAGAAGTTTTCAGCTTTCCTGGTTCTAAAAAGAAGAGGAAATTTAATCTAGAACTTCAAAAATATCACAAGGCAAGAAATCCTTCATTTATGCCATTTAATTACTTGTAGGTATGTATATTAGAAATTCTCTTTAATTCGGAAAATTTATATCCAGAGTAGCCGTGGCTGTAGTTGAGATTATAAAAACTCACAAATATCTTTGAACATCAGACTAATTTCTTTAATACAGACCTACCAATTAATGGACTGTAAAGATGCATAGTTGTTCCACAACGAACATCCTGTGTCCTATACAATTTAAATCTTTTGCAGAAATTAGAGCATCTTCAGACACATTTTTGATGTAGCTTCTCTACAATGATCAGTAAACACCCCTCAAGAAACCTGCAAATAAAAATAAAGATTATTTTTCACCATAAACTGTAATTACTTTAATTATAGGGTGATTATATAAATAATGTGTTTGAACGCAGCCTTTTTTTTTCTTTGTTTTCTAAATATTATCATCTTTCTGTATTTTGTGATGTGTAAACAAGGAACACTTAAGTTTAGATGAAGAGCAGGTGAACTGCCTGCAATAAAAACTGAGACAATCCAGCAATGATTAAGCCATTGAAAACTACCCGACTAATGGATAATTTTTAAGTCAGCAGGTGTGCTTAGCTATTATAACTTAAAAATTGGAAATATGTTTGAATTAAGTTCTAACCCCCTGTGTGTTAACAGGACTGGTCTATCACTGGCAACCATGCCGGAAAGTTCTGTGCGGTGTTAGAAATTCAGATTTTACTCACAAAGTGTCAATGGAAGATTAAAAAACTTTCAGAGATCTTCCTTAGAAAAAAGATTTGGGATTATACTACTGTAAATATGTGTTTCTATAAATGGACCACTTCAGTATCCAAAAGACCAGGAAAAAAATAAGTATCAATGCCCAGCTAATGAAAGTGATTACAGATTTTTTTTCTTTTTGCAGTTTAGATACTTCATTCTTGACCTTGATTTCTATACCTTTGTTTACCATCTAGTATGTTAGATGTGCAAATATCACATCTTGTGAAACTCATGGTCCTTGATATGATTATAGTACGTAAATTCACTTGCATGGCACTTAAGTGGATAAATCCACAAGGTTAGTTTCACACGCCTAATAGTGATTGACAGGTGAGCTCCATACCATCTAAATCTGAAACAGATAAATTTTGTTTAAAATGCATTTAGCTGTGACTATCCTACAAGCTTAATGTAGAGCAGAAATGCCATTTACACCTACTTCAGGCTTTCCTGTATATGTTAAATCATCACTATTAAATACAGTGCCTGCATATATAGTGATGCCAGAATTCCCTGCAACCAGCTCCCATTGCTGTTCCACCCCCTCACATTCTCCAAGATTTTGAAATGGGTTCTCATCAACTGTTTAGAAAAGTTAAGTTGCCTGTGCATCTTACTAAATATCAATGTGCTTTCCTAAAAAGATAAGATAGAAAATTCTGATCAGTGCTAACCAATATGAGAAATTAATGTAAAGACTGAATTAATCCAGCCAGTGAGTAGCTGCTAATATCTTTAAAATTGCTATAAGACTGTACTCATGCAATCTTGCTCTTTAATGGCATCAAAAATATTTTACAACATAACTGTAAATGTTGCATGAATATATCTGTTGGTTGTTATTTCTAAACTGAGAAAACTCAGTTTTATTACAGCCCTCAGTATCCGTATGGGCTATAAGCATATATGCTTCTGGATTTCTTTGTGAGCTCTATTCTATCCTAGACACAAAGTTTATGCTGGGGCAATATCACTGAAAGTTTTTTTTAAGTAAAGATATTTTGTCGGGCAATTGGCAGTGAAATCACTTCCAAAGGGGTCATGTCACAAGTCACATGCAAACAGAAGAGATTTCAGCTCAAATTTTGAGCCATAAACAATGGTTTATCATTTATCACCAGTGTTTGGAAATCTTAACATTAAAGCTTTTTTTTGCTGCTCTTTTGCACTCTCAGGGGTGAGATTCTGTGCCAACACAGCCAATGTAAGTCTCTGCAAATCTCTGCAGAGGTCACAGATCCCACAGTGACTTCTCATTTTAGGCAAATATGGAAAAATGCAGAGCGCATCAAGCAGCAGACTTCCTTGCCCTTTAGGAAAGTGTTCAGCCACTCAAGACACTGGTTTATACTATGTGGTATAGCTGGAACAAACAAACATTTAGTGTTTATCTAGCAAACGAGACAACCACCTATAACATCCCTCTGCTGCTCTGAATGTATAGCTACACACACTTCCGTACTTGCATACCAGTATTACCACTTACATAGAGCACAAACAGCAAAAGAACTAAGCCATCGCAACAGGAACAAGAATCTCTTCTGTATCTGAGATCTCTTCATTCTTGTGAGATAAAAGCACAGAGCAATAAACATCATAAAGACAGAACTAAGGGCAAGAGACGCCTATTTACATTGAATGGGACTTCACAGACTTCCTTGGCCTGATCACAGTGATGTAGTGTGCAAATGATGTCATTTTGCTGATTTAAAAGGATTTTCTTTTTTATGAGAAGCAAGCCATCATAAGCTCTGAAATCATCAAATTGCACCACTATTTACCAGGAAAATTTTACTCTAAAAGTTTGAGTTTATTCTTTCAAGCATTGTTAACACTTATGTAGTCACAGCACTTCAAATTTTGCTTGGAGCATAAATACGAAGTTAGAGAATTGAAGAAGAGTTTTATACATCCTTAAAATTTATGGTTTATGCATCCTTAAAATTTAATAACCAGGAAGTGTTCCCATGTATGAAGATTAGGTACTTATTTCCTCTGCAAGCTGATGGTCATGGCTTTTCTGATCACAAACTGCGTACTTTCATTTTCACTCTTTCTGGTTTTATTCACCTCTCTATTGCTAAACAATTAAGTGTCAGAAGCTGTTAATATTATGTTAAAAAATTCATCCTGTTTCACGGCTTTTTTTCCAGTCTTGTTCCACTATTTTCATGGGAAAACATGGATGGAAACAGTAAAACAAAAGACATGCAAAATATCAGAAGTAGGACATTTGTAGATAATCTTCAAAACTAATTGCCATATGAGTTAAAGAATTGAAACCACCAACACGCTGTAGCTTCTAAGAGTTTTTTCTTGCAAATATAGGAACATTTGCGTTGCTTTAAAAGATGCATGTGTATGAAGCATTTCTCAATAAAAAGCATCAAAATCATGCCCAAAAGGTCATTTTGAGCTCTCTTATATGCATGGTATCATCTGCTACATGAAATTAGGTAAGCTAGGAGGATAAGCAGTTTCCTTTAATGGGAAAAGATGGCAATTTCTCCAACAAATAGCTCTGTATGATGGTAGTACAGCTCAGAGAGAGGGAAAAATTGAGAGGAATTATACTGCAGAATCAACATCTTCTCCAACCCCTATGGGAAAAAGCTGTCCTTTAGATCACTTATTCTGACTGGATTTGTCAAGTGCAGTATACATCCATGTCAAGGATAGATCTATTTATTTATTTATTTGATTTCTCCCAGATTTAGGTACCAGGTTCATTAAGTTTATGATTTGCATACCTTCACTTAGTATTACTGTCTTTGTTTATTCTTTGAAGGGCACTTACTACACTGCAAATGCAGTGCAACATGTACTATATACAGATTATAGCTATAAATAGGTATGCTGCTGTTTGGCTTTTCTTTGGAGTTCCAAGAAGCTACTTAAAAGCATCAGCATTGTACTGAAAAAATATGTCTAATGAATTATTGTGTAAAATGTGTGTTTACATAAAGTATGACAATAATGCTGTATCTTAACATGTAAAACAAGAGGCTTTTCAGCAGGATATTAGTAGATATCATGCAATGATAACAGCAGGTGTTCTCCTCCTCTGGCCTTAAATTTTGTTATGTTTATGGTCTCTTATCCCTACAGATCTCTAGATATGACTTGAAAATAAGAGTGCTTTCTCCAGGTAAATAATGCCACAATCTGTTTAGACAATGGTAAAAACTTTTGGGTTTTCTTACTTCAGGAATTCTGAGTTAACTAGACTTGGCTGATTTAAATCTCTGGATTTAGCATTTGGAAGTAGAATGTCATGACATCTCAGTGTAGCTGTTCTGGAAAAGGAACTGCAGGATGCACCATTATCAGCTTCCTCAGGAAAAAATAATTAAATATAATTGGCTGAAACCATATCTTCACGCTGTCATTTTTAACAAATGGAATTATATCAAATTTAAACTAGGGCCTCAAAAGTCACGTAAATCAGAGATCATGGTAATGTCTTGCGGAGTTCCAAGATAAAACTTATGTCTTTATGTTTTGCTCATTCTTTTCATAATGTCTTTAAAATTAACTATTTTCTTTTCAGAAAACCATTTTCTTTTCTTTTTCCCCAGCTGAGAGAACTGGGTGTATTCAGCCTGGAGAAAAGAAGGCTCAGGGGAGACCTTATCACTCTCTACAACTATCTAAAAGCAGGTTGTAGTGAGGTGGGGGTCAGTCTCTTCTCCCAGGTAACAAGCAACAGGACAAGAGGCCTCAAGATGAGCCAGGGGAGGTTTAGATTGGATATTAGGAAAAATTTCTTCACTGAAAGGGTGAGCAGGTATTGGAACAGGCTGCCCAGGGAAATTGTGGAGTCACCATCCCTGGAAGCTTTCAAAAAACATGTAGATGAGGCCCTTATTGACATGGTTTAATGGTGGAATTGGCAGTCCTGGGGTAATGGTTGGACTCGATGATCTTAAAGGTCTTTTCCAGCCTAGCTGATTCTATGATTCTATGACTCTATGTAGTATCTATTTTTGTCATGACTTACTGGAGCCTTATTTGGAGTAGATTATCCATTCAATACCTTAATGCATTATACAATGTATCTCCCTCAACTCTGGGAATATTGGTCTTTCAAGACGTTGAGATATAAAGTATTGAAATATAGCTAAAGGATAATAAAATTATTCTTTATTTTGAATTTACACAAACATGGTAAATTTAAGTGTGTGACTAGAACTATGATATAGAGTCAGATTCTCAGTCCCAGAAATGCCTGTTTACATCTTTCAAACAACAAATAGGGTTTCTGATAAAAAATGCTGGAAGGTAAGCAAGACACATGACAAGATCCATTGGAACAAGATGGTACAGGGAAAACAAGCTAAAGAAACATTAACCAGCAAGTGGTCATAATGAAACATATATAGGAGCTAATTCTTCTCCCACCAAAGGCAGTGGCAATTCTACAGTCAGGTGCAATTGCCCACATCACTCTGATAAGGTACACAAAAATAATATTTAAAGAAAAGGGAATGTGACCAACTTAGTGGTTTATGTCAAAACACTCATATACTAGGGATATTAGGACCCCTCAAATGAAATTGGTTTTTGGTTCATGATTCATTCACAAACCACTCTTGATTTGTGTCAATACATTCCTATTGTATGTCTTTGATAACTGGTTCAGCTAAATGATTTTTAGCCACTCTGTTGTTCATGAAATGCTCATTTTGATTAATCATTATTTGTGGGATGTTATTGGTCATAGAGTGTATTTTCTCCTTCTTGATTAGATGACTGAAGCTTTAACAAAAGATAATGAGTTATCACTAACAAATAATGAACAATGAGCAATGAACAATGCATTTCAGGTACAAATTTGGAGAATATTGGTGATTCACAGACACTGTTTTGCATACTGTGAATACTGCACCACAAATATTTGGATACATCTGTCATGGTGGCAACAGTAACAACAGATCTAAGATCAACGATTACTGACTATGTTGCAAATGTATTTATTATATCCACCAACTCTAACTCTAAAATAGATACATAAACTTAATGCAACTTATTTAATATATACACAGGAGTTTAAATTGAGAAGAGATTCTAAATAAACTCCTCAGTGTCCTTCTCAATTGGTTCTCCTTCCATCCTTTCACAATTATTCTTTTTGAGACTAAATAAAAAATCTACCTCCACCTGGGAATAAAATCAAACACCAGCTTTTTAAATTTACATGGAACAGTTTAGTTTTTAACTGGTTGCAGCTGCTGGATTGACTTTAGTCTTCTCAGATTATATTGTTGACATTCCGGTATGTTTATGATAAATACAGAATGAAAGGCTCTCTTTGCTAAGGTAGTTAACTGCTTACAAAATCTAATTAATCCTTTATACTCCCGATTAACAACATTTCTTTAATAACCACTAAATTAGGCATTTGTATCAGATATCATCAGGAAATCAAGCACAGAAGGTCAGGACTTTTATGACTTCTTGTTACATCTGAGTTACAGAGACTACGTCAAATTAATCTTTCCCTAGTTTTTAGGGACAAATCTGTGAAATCCTAAAATAAACTTGCTGGGGTATTTTGTGTTAAGGCTGAAATAAGAGTGGAGTTAACTTCCACTAAATACAAACTAGCTTAAGCATTGCGTTCCCTTACAGGACCAAGAAGAAGAACAGATACAAAACTTGCTGTAGTTTCATGAAACCCATCAGCAAGCAGTGAAATTCCTTCTGTTTCTAAGCAGTCATCATGTAAGATGATATAAATACTGTCTCTACCAATATTTTCTGGAGTTTTTGTGTTTGGTTTTATTTTGGGGGGAGTTTTATTATTTTTATTTTACTCCACGGAGGATATTCTGAAATCTATCGATTACAAGACAAAAGGAACATTGAGGCACACAGAGAGAAATCTCACACTGCAGCTGCAGCGTTCACTTATTTAGGAGCTGAATTTGGATAGCTCTATTGCAGGAATCAAGTCGGAATTTAAAACAAACCCTTAGAGTGGCTGTGCTTTCTGTGCTGGTCTTTGTTCAGTCAGGTAGATTTCATTCCTGCTCTTCACTTTCTCTGATGTTTAAAATGGCTCCTAGGAGGATAAATCAGTTTCTCTTTTCATACAGAAAGTTAACACAAACACTAGATAACTTGCAGAGACTTCAAAGGAAAATGATAAAAATGCTTTGCAGATGTAAAAAAAAAAATCCTCAGCAGTCTTCATCCTCTCTGCATTTCCTCAGCTCTACAATGAACAGACATGCTTAAGAAATTTTGGCTGGAAAAGGCCTAGTGAATTTTCAGAAAGCATTTTGTGTTCAATTCAGTGCTAGAGAAAATGAGCATGGACATTTTTCTAATCTTAGGATCAAAGTGAGTATCCTACTGTTTCTGAAATTTAACCCTGGAATTCAATGAATATAAATACAACTGGTGAAATACTCTGGTTTTGAAAGCAAAATTGAACGGGGTTTTCTTTATCTAATTTAAAAATAATTATTTCTTGCATATATATGTATATGTATGTATTATATATGTATGCATATATATATATTTTGCATAATCATGCTGTTCCCAGACAAGGAGATTGAAAATCCAACATGATCTATTCTTTCTGTGTTTAACCAAAGCACCTGCCTCATTATAGAATTTATTATTCAGTTTCTTAGACATACTCCCATACCATGGCAAACAATTTTTATTTATCAGCAAGATACGTTTAACAGTATATTTCTGAAGTGGTCAAAGATGTTTATGCTGTTCAGCCAGCATAAAGGACTCAATTCTTAGCATGAGTCAATACAAAGAACTGACTATAATTTTTTTACAACTAAATATGTGACTTAGGTTAACCTTTAGATAAAATTTTAAAGAAATTTAGAAAGCAAAGTGGGACACCTAATATAGCTCTTCAGTACCTTGAAATCTCCATGATTTTGGATCCATGTTACAGTGTGAGCTCCATTCATGTCTGCATGCAGACTGTGTTCTCACTATCTCCAGAAGACTTCTTCTCTGAATTTTTCTTATGGCCAAGGACCTGTAGATGGGGACAAAGTAGATCCTGACACTTCTTTTTCCTTACATCTTTCAGTAATGCTGAAATTGCAAATTATGCTTACTTTCCCTTGTTTTCATTTTCTGAAATATGCTCCTCTTTTCTCAGGCCTTCACACAGAACCAATCACTCAACAGGAGCAGAAATGTCTAGGAAGGAGCCCTGAGAAAGCATAAACCACCATTTTTTTCTTTCAGTCTGCAGGAAGATGCTCTTTGGCAAACTGTGGCAGCAGATAAGAGAAGTCTGTGGCTACGTCTGTGTGTTATTTATGCAAAAAACTTGATGTTGAATAGCTGCAAAATAGATAAATCATAACCATTTGTAAAGGTCTGCCTCATGTCCCACACAGAAGGGAAAGTGCAAATTGCTCAGATGGAGGAGCTCTCTGCTGTGATATGCTTTGCAAAGAGTAGATGTAGAAGAAAGTTGATATAGCTGTAACTCACACCCATTTGTTTCTGAAAAGCCAGAGGACAAAACTAGTTGAAAAGCAACCCCGCTGTGATTTTTGCTACTGCAAGGGAAGACCAGTGAGCAGCCCAGCCTTTGGGCTTTCACTATGAGTTTTGCTGCCTACAGAGGTGAGGAAAATCCACTCTATAACCCTTGATTTTCTTCCTTCCCTCTCCAATCACTTGCTGATTTTTGCCTCATTTTTAGATTTTAATTTTCCCATGCAGAAGACTTATTATGCCCCATTTTATTAAGTTAATAACTTAATTAAGGTGTGATCCTTACATCTGCAAATGAAGTGTGTTCTGTGGTACAGTCTCCCACTGAGTAGTTCAGGGCCCTACGTACATAACTTGCCTTATCTGCAGTGGACATTACCTACTTGACCATCTCACAGCTTGATGGAAACTAGATTTCTGAACACCACAGTAAGCTCCTCCAAATTTCTGGTTTGCAGTGACACAAGGACCCTTGGAGCTTTAACCACTCATGGAATAGTTTTTGCCATGGCCTTGTCTGACACAAAGAGACCTGTGAATGAAGAGGTGGAAGTAATTTCAGCTGCTTTTTCTCTTCCATTAGCTTTCCATGTATGTATTTGTAAATGCATGCACATGTATTTACATGCATACCTCTGATCATGCATATATGTGTATTCATGCATGGACATATTAGTGTTTATATTTATATTTACCTAACCCCCAACATTATATATTCATAATCATTGTGACCATTTAGGCTAATTCCAACAAAGCTTTCACTGAGATTTTGGTTTCTCAACTCCTAATTATATATTCATGCATAACTGAGCACGTAAATCAATGACTCACCTTTAAATACATATTTCTTCACATGGTCCTTAAAACAGTAATTATTTTTTTTTAAACCTTGATATAAATATTATCTTCTTGCACTATCTTGGTTGGCAGTGTGTACTGAACTTACTGAATATAAGTCATGTTGGCAGTATTGAGTTCTTTTATTTTAGACATTACAGAGTCCTAGGCCTGACAAATATTTGAGCTAGAGGCCATTTAGCAATTTCAGGTACTATAGGCTCAAGGCAAATAATTAGAGAAAAATACTAGATTGAGGAAACAGAGTTGAAAAGCTCTATTTGAGTGATAGTGAATGAAGAAAAAGCAAACAAGAGACTGAACTGCTGTGAGGTCTATTAAGAAAGCTGATATACATAGACTGTCTGCCCCTGGCTAAATAGTGGGATCAGGGAACAGCTTTCAGCTCACAGGCCCTGTTCTGTACTTTACATACATCCCAGCTCTAGATTCATATGAGTCTAATTTGTACACTGTTCTCCCTGTCTTGATCTTCTGTAGGAGAAAAACTGAAAACCACAAAACAAAAATGTAGAGCAAAAAACCTGAAAACTCTAGCTTGGTCCCCCCTGCTGCCAAGTTGTACCAGCCATGCACCATACTGTTACTTTACATTCCTATGTTGCTTGAGGGAGATTGCTTTATACACTGAGAGCTCCACAATTGAAGAATTTATCCAAAATTCACATAGTGACACCCTTCTTTTTGCACGGTAGCTATCTGTTTGCTGGTGCTATATTTAAAAAAACAAACTTATGCTTTCCACAGAAAATACATGTCTCTAGCTGTTCCCCTTTTCCTTTTTTTGAGAAATAGGTTAGCGTAATATGTATTCGCCATTCCAAGAATGAGATTAAGGAAAAGTATGCTGTTACGTCTATTTTCACAGCCATATTGTGAGAAATGTTAGTATTTCCATTCTTTGCTGTAAAGTTGAAACACCTAGCAAGAAAGCAATCTCATGTAAAAATGTACTTTTTGCAGATCTCTTAAAAAGATCCAGCAAAAACTCAAACTTGGTCAAATTACATGACTTTGAAAAGCATATCTTAGGGTGTCTTTAGAGGTCCATTTTCTGAAGATTTCCCCTTTAATAAGGTTTGGTGTAACTGTGAAAAAACTACATCTGATCCCAACTGTATATGCTTCATCACCACAAGCCATCAGAACTTTGAAGATTGAAATCTGGAAGAGGAAGGCTGGAACTGTCTGTAAAGAGCAGCCGAAGTGGGGAAGAAGCTCGTGGCATACAGAATCATAGATTCATGGAATCATAGAACAGTTTGGGTTGAAAGGGACCTGTCGTGGTTTAAGCCCAGCCATCAACCCAGAATCACACAGCCGCTTTCTCACTTCCCCCACTTTCCTCCCCCCGCTCCCAGAGGGATGGGAAGGAGAATTGAAAGAATGTAACTCCCACGGGTTGAGATAAGAGCAGTCCAGTAACTAAGGTATAACACAAACCACTACTGCTACCACCAATAATAGTAATGATAATGGAAATAACAAAGGAAGCGAATACAACCGCTCACCACCAGCCAACCGATATCCAGCCCGAACTGAGCAGTGATCTCGCCCTTCCAGGTAACTTCTCCCAGTTTATATACTGGGCATGATGTGCTGTGATATGGAATACCTCTTTGGCTAGTTTGGGTCAGGTGTCCTGTCTCTGCTTCTTCCCGGCTTCCCCTCCTCCCTGGCACAGCATGAGACTCAGAAAGTCCTTGGTCAGAGTAAACACTACTTAGCAACAGCTGAAAATATTGGTGTTATCAGCGCTGTTCTCAGGCTGAAAGTCAAAACCACAGCACTGCACCAGCTACTAAGAAGGAGAAAAATGACTGCAACTGCTGAACCTAGGACATGAATCTAGATAATTTGCAGCTTAAAATAAAAAGTCTTTCCAGATCAGTATCCTTTCCAGCAACAACTTGCTTTGATAATTTCAGAAGTGTCATTTGTGAAGGCACTGTCAGACAAATCCTCCATTAACAGACTGCATTAGCCATTTTTATTTACTTTTAAAAACAGAGTTTTCAAGCATGTTCCTGAAATCAAATGAAAAAGCATTTTAATCAAGAGTCAGTTTTAAGGCTCAGCAACCAGAACAGTTGACTGCTGTATGAAGCTAGGTAGCAATTCAGCTCACCTAATACCCATGTAAAAGTTAAAAAAAAATGACCAATTCTTGGTCTCTGCCCACATTCGAAACAGTCTATCTATGGCTCTACTGGTCATGTTAAAATATACATTGCATCTAACTACATCATCTTCTTCCTGGAAATGAAAAACAAAGTGGAAAACAGACTGTTTAGTCAGTGTATAATGAAAAATCAGAAAACCATAAACCTATTAAGAGTCTTGTTCTAGAGTTCAAGGATTCCAGGTGAGAGAGAAACAAGAGACAAATACAGAACTCTCAACTAGTTTATTAATATAGGAAAATAGAGATAGTAAAGGATAGTAAAGGATACTTCTGATGTTTGGTTGTCTTACCAACCCCAAGGACCATGTAATGATGATCAGGAAACCAGCTCCGAGAAACATCATCGCAGCACACGGAGGCAGGCTCAACCTTAGCGGGCGTCTCAGTGGAGGCAACGTTGACCTGGGTGGAATGAGGCTTTGTCTCACTACATCGCATGAGGCTCAGGATTTTATACTGACAAAAATGCACACTCATTCTGACACAGGGAGCCAGCCTAGAAAGAAGTGGCCAGCAATATCTAGAAAAGTTTCCAAGGGTCGAGACTTTTCCAGGGAGTTCTGAAGCAGAACTTTCTGGGTAGGAACCAAAGCAGGACTTTCCGGGGAGGAGCCAAAGCAGCACTCTCTGAGTAGGAGCCAAAGAGGACAAACAGTAGTTTTCCATCTTTGTGTATTTCACCATGGATGATTATCTATTGTCCCTGACACAAATCTCCACATATTTTAAGCCAAATAATATATGTCTATGTGAATATGAAATTTCATCTCCATTTGAAAAAAAACCAAACAAACAGTAAGGGAAAGTATTCAAAGCATGTTTTCATATACTCAAAACTGTGACAAAACAAATTAAAAGGTAATGTACATGCTAATGGCAGGATGGCTCAAATGAGATGTGAAAGATATTCTGATCTCTTTACACATATTCAGTCTAGTGATCTCTGAGTACTATCATGGTCATCCATTCAAAAGCAGGCTCACAAGCTCAAATCTTGATTCATATATATATATTGACTTGAAGAGAAAACATATCTTTTTCCAGAGAAGAATGAGGGACTTACCTACTGACTGGCAATTTTAGTGAGACATCTTAATGTCATGCTCAGATAGCTTTATACCATTTTGCTTTGAATTTGAACATAAAGTCAGATCTCTTGTCTCACATAGACACAGTAGGGCTCCTTCCCTTAATGTGATTTTGCTTTAAAAGCCTCAGTGCTACAGACCTGACATCCACATAAGTTCCGAATGAGAAAGCACTGAAGGAAAAGGTCTGCTTTTAAAATGTGAGATCCTGAAGTCTTCTTACAACTGTTTTTAAAAGGCTTGTAATGGGACCAACTAGTTCAAGGCAAAGTTGAAGGGAATATGGGGAGATCTTGAATTTCCTGCAGTAACAGACACCATGAACTGCCTTTAAATGCTGAATACCCTGCATATCGCTATTGAGACATCTGAAAAATGGATAAACAGGAATTCACCTGTTCATTTAGTTCAGGTAGGTGTCTATTTTTCTACCAGATGGTGTGGCTGAAAAAAAGCAACATAGGAAATCAATTTGAACTGCAGTTTAAAGTAAAGCAAATCATTTCTGTGGCTTTTTACACCTGTATTTCATCAGTTTGTTTTGTGAAAGACACATGAATTGATATAAACCACTGTGATACTCTTTGAAATATATTTTTAGTTGAAAATCTGCTAATTTCGGTCTGTGTTTTGACATTTACATTCATTTTCAACATGTTTTCTATGAAAAAAACACATTGACAAGCAATAGTACAGGTAGCACTACACCAACAAATCAGCTTGAATCCCAGGGTATTCACAAGCATGTTTGTGTGCATAAACTGCCAAATTGTCCTTGATTTGAAATTAACATTGTCAGAAAGTGCTTCATGCATAGTTAATAACTACATTTGTATGGCCACAAATTTCACAGAGAACAGGTATCATAACCTTACTAAGTATCTAGTAAACACATGTTCAGGTTCATACTCTAAATGTTAAAATCCTTGCTATGCTCAGTTCAGTAAGAAATGAAACAGAAACTGTGAACTTTATTTTTTTTTCCAATTTTAATTACTTTTAGCATTATTGGAAAACAGCAAGTTGCATATAGGAATGCTCCTTCTCTGTGTGTGCAGGTCCTAGATCTTTGTTGCAGTTGGCCTTATGTCTTGCTATTTCTGACATAAAATTGGCTAATCATTGGTATCAGTACTCAGCGCTTCCAAGCTGTATTTTTTCTTTTGTCTCAGAACTTCCAGAGGTTCCTGACTTGTATTTAAGGAGCATTTTTACCATGATCTGTCTTTCTGAGATACTTTTGCATTCAAAGCTACCTCATCAGTCTGAACTATTTTCTGTTGCATCATATTTTAACTTCACAGCTTCAGCTACGACTTGCCAGGATCACACTTTATAAATAAAATTGTTTGCTAGAATAAGGTTAAGAGCAATGTTACCTTCCCAGCACAAAATTTCTGATCACGTGTCTGTCCAAGGAGAAAGATAGACGTAGCAGGGTGATGGTCCTGTAATTAATCAGGAGTCTGGCTGTCGAGAAATCAGAAATGACTGGGTTTCCCATTGCCATGCCTAGTAGTCACAGGCTGTTAGACCTAGGATGACTGTTTGGAAACATTTTGGGTTATCCTTGAATGCCACCAAGGTCTGACTCAGCAGAGCACTTTGCCAGCTGCTTGTCTTTAAACCTGGAATGTTCAGGTGTCTTGAAGCTCAAACGTGAATGGAACTAAAACGGGTGAGCAGCTTTCCTGGTAGGTAACAGTACATGATTTCTACTTGCAATTCAAGCATCTACAGGGAGACACTAGACTCCAAAACATCTACTAAGAGACATACGAAAAACAGGTTCAACTTTTTATAGTATTAGAAAAGTGGTCCCACTGAGATTTCGTGTGGATTTCCATGTATTATTTAAACCTAGCAAACTGAGAGCCCAAAGGAAGCAAAAGAAATTCTTCTGATTAAAGCAGGTGTGTGGTTGGAAGACACAGACTCAATTCCCAAGGCTGCCAGAATGTATGACTTTTAAGCTTTGGGAAAAAAAATAGCCACCAAATCCCTTAATATTTTCTTTTTGCAGTCTAATATGGTTTTAGTTCCACTGTGAGCACATGTAGGGAGTAAGTCCTTCCCTTTCTCCCCTTCTTCCTCCAAAATGGTGTAACAAGTGGAGAGGCTTATAGTCATGGGTAAAACA
Source organism: Coracopsis vasa (assembly GCA_026283785.1). Classification (NCBI taxonomy): domain Eukaryota; kingdom Metazoa; phylum Chordata; class Aves; order Psittaciformes; family Psittacidae; genus Coracopsis; species Coracopsis vasa. Next base: position 35,940 of record JANHGB010103528.1, read on the forward strand.
GGAGAATACTGCATGATTTCTGGTGCTACTTTTTTTCTGGCTTCCAATATACATTTCTAAAGCTGTAGGGAAATTAGCACAATAGCATAGATTCAGTAGTTCTTGATATAGCAAGAGAGAAACAGAAGACTTTCTTAATGGATTTGGGTGGGAAAATAAAGCTTTGTTTGCTTTGGTGCCCTTTCTACTCTCCCAATAAATTCAAGCCTGTCCATAAAGTCAGAACAATATCACACATTTAGCAGAATAATAGCACAGCTTCTCTAAGAACTACAGGGGAAAAGGATCTACAGATATGGAGATCTATTTTTTTTAAGTGCAGTAAAAGCTATTGCTGCCATTGTATAAATACTAACTGGATACACAGAGCAGTACCAAACATAGAAGATAAACATGCACTTTATTTTTTTTCTCACATACTATTTCATAGCACTATTTTCAATGTAATTACTTCAGAGAGTGAAAGCACCTGGGTTTCTTAAATTTAAAAATTGCAACCTGGTACTAGAGAGCTGTCTGTTCACCTGTTATGAACTCATCAGCATTTAATAATATACATAATTAACCTGGAAGAGTGGTTTGAAATCTATGATTTACATGGTGGTTTATTCATAGGAGAATGTATTTGACTCTATAAACAAGTATCACAGCTGGTTCTCACTTTGTATTATTTAATTTGGGGGTGAAACCAAAGAAAGTTAATTTGGAAAAAGCACAGCTAAGGTGAGGAACTCTTTGCAATGTGGTATGATGAAGGCTAACCAGATGAGGATATTAAAAACAAGAACAGTAACAAATTTATGAAGATTAGGTCATTGATGGCTGCTAAAAGCAACTGAGGTGTAAACAAGTCAGAAATCCCTGAGCAACTGGAAGCTGGGAGGCTGCATCACAGACAACCACCCATCTACAGCACTGCCTCTCCAGGCAGTAGTCAAAGACAGACACTTTGGCCAAACCCAGGGAATGGCAACTGTAACATGTTTTAGGAACAGGCAGTACAAAGGGAGAGAGCACAGCACTGGGCCTTGCGAAATCGTAGCATGGAGAAACTGTAAGGCACAGGCAACTACTAAGCCTTCAAATCGCATGACATGGTACTCCTCTAAAAGACATCAAGATCAGATGCAGGATGTCCTCACTGCTCTGCCATTTATTGATCTTCAGCTGTCAAAAATACCTGAAAACTATTACCATCTGACTCAAGTCAGAGCAGCTCTTAAGCTTCTTCAGTCTTAGCCAGCATCAGAATCTAAGCTCAGTGTGATAAAGTCACCAGCTTCTTGGCTATCCTGCCTCTGATTTTCTGCTTATAACTCTGACCTCTTGCATTACCACAGTGTACTTTGTGTTGCAGGTCAACTTTGAAGGTTGTAGATTTCATCTCACCTGCTAACCCTGCCACCGAAGTTTTGTGTTGAAATGCAGCAGCAGGCCTTTCAAGTGCCTGTTTCTGTAAGAAAATAGCCATTCTAAAAATAGAGGACTAAGCCCTGGAGCTGAGCAGAAGCTGCTAAGTTAGAGAAAGAAAAAGTCAGCTAGGTAAAAAATCTGGTATTGGTGGAATAATAAATAAATAAGTGGAAAGCTAGAAAAGCATCAGTCAAGCCAATGGCTGTGTTGGATCTAATGTGGATTTTTTTCTGGGATCATTATATCTGTGCTAAAAATCAATTAATATGTCACAACAAGGTAATCCTTATATTAGTATGTCTTGTATTTAAATGTACAGAAGATATTTACACACTATTCGTTTCATACCCAAATATTTAAGAAATTATAAGATGTTTATATGTGTGTGATTGTATGCCAATGTCTACACATATTTAATCTCTCTTGCTCTCTCTAGGGCCAAATTCTCCTGGTCACATCAAGGTAAACCTAGAGTAACCTGTTGGTTGTTGACATGCTTTCTTATAGCCTGTTCTAAAGTAACTCAGAGAATTTGGATTACAGGGAAAGGAAGAGACAAATGTAACTTGCACATGATCTTATCAGTTTCAAAATTGTTTCTTGGTTTGACATGATGTAGTGTGGGACAACAAGAGGACTTCCAGCCTACCAAAAGGGGTTCCCAATTGCTAGCACTGTACAAAAAGCAATGACTGAGTTAGTGTCATGGTGCTGTAACTGCAGATCAAGTTCAAGGGCTGGGATGAAGAAATATCATTAGCTGCTGTAGCCAGATACAAAGCACTGATATGTTTATGCCATTGTCTGTCTCATACCATGTGTGTTTTGCTGTTGTCTTTGCAGAAACTGGACGTCTGGAATGGAGCATCTGAATAGATTTTGGAATAAATCCCACTTCTTGAACCAAGCCTTTGATCATGGAGGGACAGTGCTAATTTCAATGAGATAAGATCTTTTTACACTCAACTTCAATACAACATCCTGCTTCTGTTGAGCTTTCTCTAGAAGGCCCTGTTAGATAGCCAAGTCTGATTGCACAGCTAGAGTCCTTCATCCAGAATTTTTCCTTAATAAGTTACCCTGCCAGCTTTTGAGCAGTTTTCCCCACATTAATGGATGTTAGGTTAAATCTAAGCACAAAAGAATAAAATCTCCCTGTCTGCAGGCTTCAAGGAATACCTAGACTGTTTTTTTGTGTTCATCTCTTCCCGTGCTGTTTCTTGTGATCAAAAAAAACTGCAGATGAAAGTTAATTAGAGTTTCCCCATCTTTCTCTACCGAAGTTATGTCCTCATTCACTGTGACAGGTTCTCCGGAAAAGCGGTTCTGAGATGTTAATTAGCCACCAGAGGGAGCTCACATAGCCTCTTGAATGTAACCGGATCGCGCTGTTGGAAAAAGGAGATGGAAATACGAACCGCTCCTTTGTACGGTGTGTAGCTGTGGGTGGTATTTCAGTAAGGCTGGGGGAAGAATACACGATGTGAGTCCAGAGATGCTTACAACAATAGGAAAGCAAATCCGGCTGCCAAAAATAGACATAAAAGAAAAACAACAAAGTGAAAGTACCATGAGTCCAGGTAAATTGGCACGTTTCTGACAATGGGACTGCTCTGATTTACGTTAGCTAAAAGTCAGCCCTGGAAAGTGTGAAGGGTTCAGTAGTCCAGTGTTTCTTCTTCTTAAAAATCTCAACACATTTCAAAGCTCAGATTGAAGCCAATTATTTCACTTTGTTTCTTGAAGAAGAGAGCAGCTGAGATGATTTCATCAAAAGCATAATGATTTTTATTAGGTAAGGATGGCTCACTCAAATATAGACTTCCTCCCCCATCTGCAGCCCCAGACCAGCGTGACTTTGGGAGACACAAATTACTTCTAGTCCTTTGTGTAACCCAGACAAGAAAAAGAGAGGTTGTGCTGTGAGACTTTGAAGGACTGCTGCAACGAGCTTTCTGACGATCCTTCCCATACATGCCCACATGTGCATGAGAGGCAGTCATGGCTGTGGTTTCTTTATCACTTCAAGATTAACTCTGCAGCTAACCTTAAAACAGGCAATCCCTTTCTTCATTTCAACCTTTGTCAAGGCTTAAATAATAATTAAAAAATACACATGAATATGTACATGTATACAAATATATCTATTTATAAAATACCTCACTGTCTCCTTGTTATTAAAATCTACCTAATTACAGTAACATTAGTAGTAGTAGTAACTGATCTTTTTATTTAAAATTAATTTGTTCCTCCCTGGGCTACACATTAAAGTGACTTACAGGCACAGCCTCCTACTGCTTGGAACTTCTTCCATCAGTCCTCCTGCACCTAGAAACAGGTGTGTTTTTCTAGCATACAAATTTATGCTAGAGCTAGCATTCTTGGAAGCTTCATGTCTAGCTAGAAACAATAGAAGCTTTTCTCCCATTTCACATAAAGGTTGCCTGTCAGCACTATAAACAGGCTGGTGACAAATCTGACCAGAAGCTGGAAAGCTGTGTTATTGCAAGGCAGTTCTGAAACTGATGGACTAGATTTAGGAGCAAATTTTTGCAGTCTTCTCATATGCTTTTGAATAGCAGGCTACTTTCCCTCCCTTGATATTGCTTGAAGATAGCTCAGCTTCTGTGTTAAACTTTTTTTTTTTTTTTTTCTGAAATTATCTCTCTGCTGAGGAGTGACAGATTTTGAAAGCATCGGGGATTATATATCTGTAGTTAGGGAAGAAGATATGCTCTCTATCAATGATACAGTCTGATAATGGTCACAATATAGCTGCTTTTTTTGTGAGCCTAAATTCAAGCAAATTAGTGGCAATCCTTTCTTTCAGAGCTTTAACTGAATCAGCAAAGCCTCATATTCAATCTTGTTAAAAACATCAATTTGATTTAGAGTATTGAAGGCAGGTAGCTGGTCTTCTTGCTTTCAGTAGCTCCCTGGTAAAGGGATTCATCTCTAAATAATGGGAATACTGTTAGGAGACAGCGCTGCTACTGCTGCTTATGAAAACCCCGTTTCTTACTGTTCTGCCTCCATGCTAAAGGTTTTATTGCTAAACACTTGTTCAATTTCCTCTCAATACTTCAGAATAGTTTTTATAAAAAACAAGAAAAATCCAGAAAAGACCTGAAATGCAACACCATGGAAAGCAGAAGATTTAGTAAATACTGCTATTGTTAATTTATTAGCTAAGCATTAAGAAAGTACAAGAAAAAACAAATCAATACACACTGCCATTGAAATGCTACAGAAGTTAAGCCTTAGAGTTGTGCTGGCTTTTGTTTTAAAGAAGCAGAGAAAGAAAGAAAATAAAAACAGTCTTTAAATAAAATACTGTCACAAGGTGGTTCTGAAGTAGTTCACAGTGACTTTGAAGTAGTTTTTAATTGCAAAGCACACCAATCTCAAAGATGTGCTAATTAAATATACATAACTTATACACGTGTAATGCAGAGCACATTTTCACAATCAAGTGAGGAAACATCTGACGAGCAGTTATGCACCCCAATCACCCATGACCATTGCAGAAGCAACTGGAAATCAGTACACTTGGAAGGTTTTCAGATCAGCTGCCTGAGATTCATATCCTCCCATAGGATGGTATCAGCTGCCCTCTAAAACTTCTTTTTTACCCTCTTGACAAAAAAGAGAACTGAGATGATTAGCCATCTGGAGCAATTTATAGAGGTGAGTTAGTGATTAATGGGTTTAGACAGAAAGGTACACTTATCCCAAATCTTTCAATACCTCTAATTTGAATTGCCAAGCCACTTCCACATCAAAGAGCCACAGCTCTGCACTTCAATTGCTTTCACTAAATATTCTCTTTGACTTAGTCTGTATTCCCAATGTAATCAAGAAGTCTTTGTACCAAACTTTCTTTAAGATAAAGGGAAGAATAAACTGAATTGACTCAGCTATTCAACACAAACTTTCTATTCTTTTCAACTACTGAACATTTACTGGTATGTTTTAGATGTGACCTTAAGACTGAATCCCTTCCTCTTTCAATGATTAGACTGAAAGAATCACACATCTATCACCTATCATATTCAAGAATAACAGACCATGGTTAAGAATAGCAGTATTTTCCTTCAGTCTTATTTGATATATTAACATCTCCCTAAAGCCAGTCTTCCTCATTTCCTTTATTCTAATAGAATTAAACAGACCATGCCTGGAGTTCAGTAATGGATCCTCTAAACCACCCCAAGAGAGTCTGCTGGCAGTTGCTATAGACCTTTCCACTGGCTGGTCTTCTAATTTCCAAACTCGATTTAATCATGGATACACTACATTTATTGTGACAATATTCTTATTTTAAATCCTTCTTCTCCCTCCACAGAATATTCTTATACTGAAATTACATGAAGAATCACTTTAAGAACTCAGCATAGGAGAAGAGGAGGTTTGAATTGCCTTTTGAGCCATGAAAATAAGGTTTAGGGATACTCTTTTGTACGTACATTCATTTATTTTTTCTTTCTGTTACATATATTCAGATGTTTATATCAAAGATTTCAACAACTTCAAAGAGGGATGACACAACCCTAAGCTAATGAAGATATTCCATTCTTCAAGGGTATCTTCATGACAAAAAAAAGATCTCAGCAAAGAAGGTTAATATCTTACCAGTTTTCACGTGAAGGATAAAAAAAAAAAAATGACCAGCTGATGACTGGCTGCTCTTTTACTTTTTTACACTTTGTAGAGGTATGATTAGATGACTCATCTAAGTTCTAACAGCAAGTATTATGCAGGGGAAGTGGTAACATCCAACCTGACTGAATTGAGTCTGGTGGTCTGGATACTGGAGACCTCCTTCTTGGCATCAGTGTCCAAAAGCAATGAAATGCTCAGGCAGAAGCAATGAAGTACATATATAGATATTCATATGTTCAGATAGAAAATTTTGTTCTTGAACATGAAAGTTTAAGTGTGGGTTACATGCACAAAGCTACCATCTGGTATTTATTTTTGAGAAAAAGAACAAAAAACTGAAGAAAAAAATCACTCAACATATATTGGCTGATGGTATTTCTTGGTCATTATCATTAAGTGTTTTTGAAATGTGTTAATAACTTGAAAAATTGCTATTACAGCATAGGAAAGTCCTCACAGAAGTATTTCATTTAAAAGAAGTATTGAGCTAAAGGCAACAGTAGCAAAGCAATGCTTCCATCCAGTGTTGAAATGAAATGAAGTGAACGGTTTTTCAAAATAATGTATTTTTTAATTAGAGGTTTGGCTTTCTGTTTCAATTATAAACATGAAACCTGCTCTATTTTCAGAATGAAAATGTAGCTTAGGAAAACTAGTGAGAACTCCTGACTGTGGCTTTAATGGTCTTAACAGTTTTTCTTGCTTTTCTGACAATTAAGTCATGCTGCAGCAATGTTGTCTGGCCAAGTGGTCCTAATGTTAGTGGGATATCCTCTTATTTCCAGCTCCCCTTCATGTAAGCTCTCTACCTCTGGATGGAAAATAAAAATGCACACTTCCTCCCTTCATCTTTCTTACAGCAGAAAAACAAGTAATAGGGGACAAACGTTGGGTGCTGGCTGCAGTATCTTAGCTGGAAGGGAGAAAGGAGCGAGAAACGGGGGCTGAAATCAGTCTGATGTGGGTCTATGTAACTTTTTTCCTGTCAATGATTCACTTCTATTTCTAGGCAGTTAAAAAAAAAAAAACAACAAAACATGACACAGCTGGATTCTATTGTGCTCCCAGGTACAATCTAATTCCAGAAATACCATTTTATTAATTTAAAGCTAGAGTGTACTTCTGTAAAAATTCAAAACACAGAGTAGAGCAAATTTCCAGATAATCCATCTTCCAAGACTTCTCTGAGATTATATGATGGCATTCCTCTGACAGCATCATGACACTCATGAAAGCTCTTTAGGCAGACAGGACTTTTCAATTGGCTATTTCGATAAAGGACAATCATGGCATGAGTGAAAACAATTCTTCTATTTTTATATGGGAAAAAGACTGTGACAGAGAATCCTTACTGTTGTAAGTTAAAATGAAACAAGAAGCCAAGCTAAAAACCAAGCCAAACCAAAAAACCCAAAAATAAACCCCATAAAACAGGCTGCAGAGGCACAGCCTACCTCACCATAGTCTTCCCCACAAGCTGTAGGAGAGTCTCTGCTCCAGTGCCTGGAGCACCTCATTCCGTCATTCTGCACTAACCTTGTTGTCTGCAGAGCTGTTTCTGTCACATATTCTTACTCCTCTCTCTGGCTGCAGTTGCTGTTGCAGGGTAACTTTCACCCCTTTAAAAATACATTATCCCATAGGTGCTAACACCATCACTGATGGTCTCGGCCTTGGCCAGTGGTGATACATCTTGGAGCTGGCTGGCATTGGCTCGACTGAGCATGGAAGAAGCTTTTGGCAGCTTCTCACAGAAGCAACTCCTGTAGCCTCTCCGGCTACCAAAACCTTGTCATGCAAATCCAGCACATTTCTTCGCACTAACAAATAATAATAATAAAAAAAAGTGTCTAGGAAAATAAAAATATTATTTTTTCAATGTTTTTTGTATGTACATGGGATTCTTTCATTTTAGTTTCTGCTAAAATATGCTATTTATATTTCCTGTTGTAAGCCACTAAGCAAACTTAACATTGCACTGCACAGGTGATTGCATTTCCTTTGTGGACTGAAAAGGTTAAGTGGCTATAAATATAAGACTTATGCAGTGGGGAAAGAAATCCTGATAATTCTACCAATGAAAAAGGGACTGCAGAAAAAATTATAGTCGAGTGCCAAATATTCAAGACATATTTGAGCAGTGAAGGAATGAGTTTGCAACTGTTAGGTCACAAAAATTTGTGTGTGCATAATACAAAAAGAATAACAAATTTTTGCTATGGAGTGAATGAAATTATTTGTATTTTTAAACAGCCATGAAAGCAGATGGCTTTTTCTAACCTTAGGCAACTTGAGCTGAGGGGTATCAGATAAGAGTAATGTCCTCACACAAGAGAGAAAAGGTCCACAAGAAAACAAATTACTTTGCCAGATGCCTAGAGTCAGAAATGAATCTGAGTCAAAGTGTCCAGCAGACAAGATGGCGTTTCCTGACCCACATGGTTTACTGCCTACAGGTTTTCCTAAAATGGTACCCAGTAAGAAAAGCGAGTGCCAGGGCTCTGTCATTCTCATATGGAAGAATTAGGCACAGCCTCAATGCAGCAATTTCTGATTTAACTCTTTTATTAATCAATATGCATATAATACCTTCTATATTACAGAATTCTCTTGTCAACAGCAGGATTGTGGTAATGAGTTCATGCCAGACAATGCATACAAAAATAAGTAAAACTCCTAGCGTAGACCTTGTTTCTTACAAAAAAGATTCACTTCATAACTGAGTAAGTGAGGTTCTGTTTTCATGGTTTTGTGGTAGTAATACACACAGGTAAATGTAACTGTAGGCTTAAAAATGTTAAAAAAGTAGTCTCACAAATGACACAGCTGAAGCCTGGAGAGTACATGTTTCTGCACTGCACTAAAACTTCTGTGCTGACTTGACCAACAAGAATATTTTTTCTCCCTCTCTTCTAGAAGTATGGTCAAAGCAATGTTTATTCCTAGTTTGACTGGTCTGTAGCATGAGAAGCTTTCAAAGATGGCAGAAGTTTTGTAGAAGAAATCTACCTCTGACAGAAATGCACAAAAGAGGGATGTGGTAAATGTCACATACACAGTCACACAAATGTGTGTGCATGCACAAACACACACAGAGTGGCAGCCTACATAGCTTTAATTTTCTGGTTTGCAAATAAAGCAATCTATTAATGACTTTTTACTACACATTATTTGCTGAGTTTCATACCCAAAAAATCTGTACAATAGATGAACACTGCATAAACTGTGAAAACAAACATGGTTGGAAACCTGGAAACCTGGTTAAGTATGGCCATAATCATAAGAAAATATCATAATCCTAAAATGAACATTCTTCCTATTAACTGAAGAGCAATCTCATTCTTGATCAAACATTGATAGATACTTGGTATCTTTTAACTTAATTAGAATTCTTTTAAACTTTTGTTTCAGTTTGTTTCAACTCATTGTTGAATCCCTTAGCCATACCTGAGCAAGCAAATTGGAGACAACTGCAGTCTAAATGAAGAAGTTAAAAAATTTACTAACTCACTGTGTTTTCTGAGATATTTGCCACCAGGGTCTCTAGTGACATAGCCTAAGTTAGTTTATTAGGTTGCAAATACAGAAATAGGTTTTGTCTCTATATATTTCTTTTCTGAGACTTAGTATTCACCTGAATTTAAAAGAAAGTTAATACAGTTTTAGCCCATAGGAGTTTCTGATTTTTTTTTTTCAATGGCTTTAAAAAATCTCTTATTTTACTATATAGCATAAGATTTTAAATGATATGCTTTGGAACTCAGTTGCTATTAATGTTAACTGGGGATCAAATGTTAAGCTATGTTAAGAAATAATTTCTGTGCTCTTAAATCAAGGAGGTGCTTCTGAAATATTATGGAAATATTAAAATATTTCTCCCAATTATGAAATATTAAATTATTTCTTCCAAAACAGTCCTCAGAAGTCCTAGAAGTCCTCCACTCACATAAACTCACAATTGCATAAAATTTCATGTACAGCTTTTGTTGGTTTTAGTGCATTTCATATTCCATATTTATTGTAAAAAAATAAAAATATTTGCCTAAAATATTAAAGAACCATAATGGCTGAGAAAAACCCCTATACCTTTATCTAAATAAGGCTTAAGGTTTATTTTTCTTTGCTTAAAAAAAATGCCATAGAAAAAAGATATTAAATCAAATGAGTAAGTAGTTGCAGTATGTGTAGATTTCTCCTTTTATCCAGTCACACATTTTTGACAGTTCTAGAAGCATAAATAATGGTCTTACTCATCATATACATGCATGCCAGTTTAAAACAACATGAATCTGCTCTTCTGCTCTATTTCACTAATAGGAAAAAAATGTGTGCACAATTGTAGCATTGAGAAAAGTCCAACCAACAAAACTCTCATATTTGCAACCTATTTTAAAAAAAAAAGAAAAGATGTCATCATGGGCAGCAGAGTCATTTCCAAAGTCTCAGAAGACTTGGGATTAGATTGTTAATTTCCAGCCAGAACACACTTATTTGCGAATAACTTGTCTTGAGTAATCAGTGCCCATCATATCACTACAGGCTCCTGAAGAAGAGCTACGCAGATGTGCTGATCTACAGTGTCTTTTTAAGATTTTCTGTTGTTCCAGAGTATTTATGTTTGGTTTTAGCAGATAAAAGAGATTAAATAAAGAAAAGATGGATACACGCAACAAAAAAATTCTGGGCAGTTGCAGAACATATGGACATCAATAACATGTTTCTGAGATACTCTGTTCTGCAGTTTATTGGTACTAAATGTTAAGAAACTATAAAATGCCATGTTGGAAAAAGCGAGAGAATCATGATGTTACCCATTTCAAAATGTCAACTGTAATTTGACTTCTTTTCGCCTACCGCCCCTCCCCCAAGTAACTTCATATATTTCAGGGCTTTCAGAGAATTAAGAGTTAGAGTATTCTGTTTTAATCACAGTTTATCTTTCGTGTCAGAGCAGTATAGTTTAATTTTTTGTTATTTGCTACATGTCAACAAATTCTAAGCATTTGGTTGTTTGTAGATACAAACTTGTAGCACAGAACTCCTGTCCTTGCGTATTCAGTTTTATTCCATATTTGCGTATTGCTATTTATTATTACCAGAAGGCAGGAGTTTGTAAGGAAAGCAGAATTTAGTCTTTTAAACAAAAATGTAATCTTTTTTCCTGAAAAAAAAAATAAAATAATAAAAATAGTAGACATTTCTGAAGTGTCCGTTTCTCCACTTAGTTTGGTGTTACTGGCAGACTTGGCCACAGTACACTTGATCCCATCTTCCAAATAATTTATTAAATCATGATTAAGATATCAAACAGCGTTGGGCCCAATATCGATCCCTGGAGGACCCCACTTGTGACAGGTTGCCAGCTGGAAAAGGAGCTATTGACCATCACCCCCTGGGTGCACAGACCACTTGTCTAGAGTGTAATGCATTAGTTTCTCTAGGTGGAGTCTGAAACTGTATTGAAAATCTTGGAGAAATCTAGGTAGACTATGTCCAACTCTCACCCTGCATCAACTGAGCACATTACTTTGTCATAGGGGGCAAGCAGATTTGTCAAGCATGTTTTGCCCCTGGTGAATCCATGCTAGCTTTTCCCAATCATGTTCTTCATTTGACTTGTAATTGTCCACAGGAGGATTTGCGCCAATCTTCCCAGGGACCTAAGACTGATGGGCCTGTAATTTCCTGGATCCCCCTTTCAGCCCTTCTTGTAGATGGGGGAGAAAAGAGAAAAGGAAAACTTCATTTTAGATCAAAACTGACCTGGAATACGTGATGCACCAATGGCCCTGGAAGACAAGCTATGAAGGTCACCAGAAGATCCTGAGAGACCACTGAAATGAAATTCCCTGACAAAAGAAGCTCAAGAAATCTATTTCTGCCATGTGAAGCTGTAAGCGGGCAGACTACAAGTGCTTTCTGGTTCATCTGAGAGGTCCTGTCACTTTATGCTGTAAGATATCTCAAGTTTACAGCCCTGGCTAGAAGGTGGGTGCTGTGACTATGCACATTTTTAAACAAAAAGTCAAAGTTCATCTGGAAAAGTGCCTGGCTGTCACACTGTGGGCTACCTTGCCTGTACACCCTTCACCCAAAGCACCATTTATCTTCTTTGGTCTGCCTTTGCTGCTGATGGGAGCACGTTAGCAGAGGGGGTGCAGGTACTGCCCCAGCTGCTGAATGAGGGGATGACTGGTTCTCAGTTAAGAGTGTTAGGGAAGAACCCTATTTGCCCACTGCTTCTGCAGGAACACTGTGGGAAAGCAGGGAAACCAGAGGCACACCATATGGCAGCAAAGGGCTAACCCTCCTCTCTAAAAAGCATTCACTCCCTGACAGCATCCTCAACACTTGCTGCAGGCTATGCCTGGGGCTGGGAGGCAGCTGGGAAGCAGGACCTGCATCCACACACTTGTGCTGCACCTTTCTGGTGACCCTCCAAAATTCACATTTTTAAAATCCAACCATTTCTTTCCAGCCTTCTTCCAAATTCTTACTTGGCTCTTAGTTTTGTTTTCAGAAATGCTAGTAAGTTATGTGTGACAACTCCAGTGTACCAAGCTGATGTAAGACACCGGCATTGCAAGTTAATGTCAGAATATTAGATGTGGTTTGCAGTTAGCTGTCTTTAGGGACTGATATGGTTGTGCAGCCCTTTCTGAGTGAGCATGCAACACACTGCTCACATTATAAGCCACTAACAGCATTATCAAAAATCTTCAAGATATTATATGGACTACATATACGGTGTAACTGCCAGAAGTTTGCTCTGGTTGTGTTTCCTTGTCCTCTGTTTCTGTCTGCAGTACAGTAATAATAGTCTTCATAGATACAATTACTCAAACAAACCACAAATACATGTAATATTTCTGCAATTCCTATTTTGCAGGATAGTGTTCTGATACTGTGGCTGCCTTTTGTGCTCACTCTCAGAACAAATCAGAGCTTAATAACAGAGCAAGCACAGAGATGTACAGAGAGTGCATTAAAGTCACCTCCACTTTGCCTAACAAACACATTGCCATCTGTCATCTCTGTAACAGCCTGTGAAGGCAAAGAAATTTCAGTTTGAAGAAATGATCTAGAAAGAGCGAGTCACTGCATTTGCATTGATTACTGCAAAATGTGCTGCTGTAAGGGCAAACTTGTTTGGGAACGGGAGTCTGAACTCTTACAATCTCACACAAAGGTACAGGAGGAAAAATGGGAACCTAAGGAAAGGCATAATTATAGTGTCTTCCTGTCAAATGGTTGGAGGGATAAAATGTCATCTTCCTGCATAATAAATAGATTAGAATTTCAATATTTAAATCCTTGTCAGAGAGAAGATCTGTCACAGAATAACTATTAATTTCTATGCTGCCTCTAGGGTTATTTTTCACCATTGAGGGCATTTGACTGTTAAATGCTAATATGAATTAAATAAATGCTTATGAAGTTTGAGATATCTAATCAAGAAAACCCAGAAAAGATTAAAATGACATTCCTCCCCCTTCTTATAACAGTTGCTGGTTGTGATATCCAGATGTGAAGCATCTAATGAACATTATGGCATCTATTTTAGGAACTACTGTGGCATCAATATTACTTTGCAGATCACGACGCATTAGAAAAAAATTAAAGACAAGGAAATTGTGGTCTCCCTGTCATTTGGTTTCATCAGTGGCACTTTATAGCTTATCCTTGAAACCTGTCAGATTCTCAGTAAACAACATCATTACTTCAGTGTCATCTGTATTCACCAGAAAATCCAAATAGCTGCTGAGGTAACCTTGACTGTCAGCCACGAACTTGAATAGTAACAATAGTGACCACATTTAGGGCTCTCGTCACATCACTCTTATCCAGACAGTCTACTTCTCTTTTCCTCACACTTGCATTTCTTTGTATTATCACCTCACTTCCTTCTTTACTGGATCCTCTAACGGATCATCTCTATCACTAAGGAAAGGTGCAAAAATATTGAAATCTATATTTTTTTCCCAGCAACTGAAAATATATGTTTACCATTTCTACTGGCATCCTCCTTCCACACACTTCTCTCCCTCCTCATGGCAGCCTTTGTACCCTTGTGTAATGAGGAGCAGACAGAGTTCAAAAAGTAGTAGCATCAGATGAATAACAAGACCACTGCAGAAATCCTTGGATTTATGAGATAGCTTTAAAATCATGGGGGATTATCACTGGAGGCAGCTTTTTGTGAGAAAATCCCTCAGATGTTGTCTGAACCGCTTACCAGGATTTGACCTTAACCTTTCAAGAAAACTATATCAGGAACTCAAGGGATATACTCAAAATTATCAGAAACTTGATTGGAAAAGCTTCAGAGTAAAAGTTTATACAGATGTGCCAAAGGCCAAAGCCACAAATGTAGAGGCATTCCTCCTCACCTACCATCTTGGTCAGATTACCCTTGATGTCTACTTAGCACAGAATTTTACCCTGCTTGCAAACAAGTGACTATTATTCCACCCAGTTTCACCTGGTTAGCTGTTATCTAGATACTTAATTTTTTCCCACCCTGTCAATTACCACAGAGATGGAAAGCACAAGGTGAGAGCACAGCCTTATTTTGTTCACAAAGCAGGGATCACCCACTAGACTTGCAGGCAGAGTGCTTACGTCAGGCTCCTTTGCTGAAAAACATTAAGGCTTTTTAATGATGGCGCTTGGGTTTTTGTAGTCATTGTGTCTCAAATAACTTCCTGAATGTCCATCTGAAAAATGACCCTGGGCAATCTAAATACTTTTTTTTTTTTTTTTAACATTTTCCACATCATCATCATTAGGAAGGATAAGTGTGGAAGGCAGATCTGGCCTTCAGCTATACCTGTGAAACATCATTGTCTTCAAATTAAAGTTGTAATAACATGGATGCTTGGAAGTGCAGTTGCACAGTGGTAGGTAAGGTTGTAAAGCGCCCAGTAAACCTTTGTTACTGCTGCTGAGGTGTCAGGTGAAAGAATCAGCTTAACTGTTAAAGCCCAGGGTGAGCTTCTAGACTGGCAGCTTGAACAGGAAAAGGATCTTGGGAAAACTTTGCAGAGTAGTGTGGAGATGTAGAGCAGACAAATGATGTCTATGGTAGTTAACCAAGAGAGAATCTTTCATCTGGGGTGCAAAAAAAATTAATCTTGCAAAAATACATGTCTGTACTTGGGAACTCCATGAGCTTTACAACTTTAATACCATCATCTCTAAATCTTAGAGAGCATCTTTTCAGCAGACATGACCTCTCCTGAAAACACTGCCAAGAGAAGGAAAACAGGAACTTTTCTATTTAAAGGCATTTGATGAGCAGTGGGTTAGAATTGCTGTTGATGCATGAGACAGTGATAAATAGTAGTCATGTGAAGCTTCCACAGACAAATGAGAGTATGGCTGACTAATGCCATGCTTTGCTCATTTTACTACTGGATTGCTCAAAAGCAAGATTTGCATGTACAATTTCTGCAGGGAATTAGAAGACAGAGACAAAAAATATAATGTCCTATTTGAGGATTGCAGGCAGTCTCAGAGTATTTATACTTGGAAATCTGATGCAGATTTTGTATTTGAAATTTATGGGTTTTGTGAATCATGCTCTAAGTAAAATTTAAAGCATATTCCCTTCTTACAGCATCCAAAGACTACCATCCCTCAAGGAATAACAACTCCATCATTTGGGGGAAAAGAAAAGGGGTGTAACACTCATTTTCTCCTTCCTTTTTGGTCTATGAAGGAACATTACATGACTGCATTTACTACTCAGTGCAAGACACACTTCTTTATAGTGTAGTCCTGCAGCAGCAAACTCCTGGCCAAGATTTATATTCTTCTGCCACTAAATATCTAGCACTTCATTCCACTCAGAGATTAAGAAAAGAGGTAAAATAAACGGTGTAGAGGATATGCTGAACAGGTTAGAGGAACATTTAATTCTTGTGGCTGTGCCATGCTATTTTACTAGGGTTTTTTAAATTGTGCTGTGTAAGCATTGTTGGAGTGAAAAGGATGCTGTAGAAACCAAATTCCACAAAACCAGCTCCAGAGCAGTAAAATCATCAAATTACTTTATACTAGTTTATTCCTTTATAAAGCAGGGTGGAATGCAAGACTTATGAGTTGCAGAGGAGAAGAAAGAATTTAATTTTCTGGTGTTGTGCTCGAGAATGCCAGAAAATTGAACTCTCTCAGCTCATACTGGACTTACTTCAAATATCTGCTGCCAGAAAGAATATTCCTTCTGACAGGATTCCACTTACCAAGTCCATTGCAATCCAAGGGCTCTGCTACTTTTCAATCAAAGAGAAAGGAACATAATGCAGAAGCTGTCATCTGATACGGATAACTACAACCTCAACATGCCTGTAGGAAGTTGGAGAAGAAAGCTGCTTGTGGAGCATTTCTTTGATGAAATTAGTTTAGATTAACACTGAACCCTGTCATAGATAAAATGAAAGATAGAACACATTTTGGAGGAGTAGAAGATGTTCTAGGAATCAGAAAAAGCTTTTATTTTAAAATTCAAACCATTTCAGTCACCTTCACATGTAGACTGAGAAGTAGCTACTAACCCCATCAAAAGCATTAAGAACTATAACCAAATATTTTATTATGAATCTTTAACACAATATTTATTTCCTCTTTGCTTCCAGAACACTCAAGGCTAAAGAAATTGCAAGTAAGATTCATGCCTCAGTGTTCAAAATTGATTCCAATGGGATTACAATAAGTAACTTCTTGTTCTACCATCTTTTTGTCACTTTATTGAAGAAAACACTCATGTCCCACAGCACTAAAGGAGAGAATGAGACACTACATTTTCTTAGGTGATTACTGGAAAACTCTAAGACAGATTAATATTATATTCTGCTAACCGGTGATTATTAGAGTTCACGTGGAAGGAATGGCATGAGCGTAACCAGTTCATTGGAATCATCAGTGGATACCCTGAACATTGCTATTTCAAGGTATTTCTCTGATTTCTAACAGCGTGAATAACATTCTGATGGGAATTTAAATTGTGTTTTCACAGCTGTGACCTGTGTCAGACCAGAAGCAAAATATATGGTTGTAGTGATTTGCAGCACTACAGGTATGAGAAGATGATGCACACTACAGCCAGTACATCTTGATGGCCCCTTTGGCACAAGCATCTAGACGACAAGGCAATAAAAATGACAGATCATACCCTCTTAGGTCTTGACACACCCAGTAGTCATATTAACAAATTTCACTGTGAAAAAAGATACTACCCTTCCGTTGTTTTAAACACTTTGAGGATTGCATACAGAGTGCAAATGTGTCTGCTTGTCAGAGTATCATACCTTTGCAATCTTCAGCTACCTTGTCATTTACCCATATAACACATATATCCATCTTATGCACATTAGAATGCATTACTTTGCCTGTGTTCAAAGCAATCAGCCACTGCTAAATCCTAACACAATGACACTTGCCTGTGACTTGATTCTAGGTGGTCTGGGCAATCAAGCAGCCAAGTGGAAGGCAAACATTAAGTTGCACTTGAATTCTAACTTTTAACATATGCATTTTCTAGCATAATGACATATGGCCCAAGGATATTCCTGCATTATCAGTTCGAAGCTGTGGTTAGTATTTAATGTGACTAGTGATGCATGTCTTACAGACGTGTTCTTAAAAACAAAGAGAACCTATTATCTTATGTCTTTGAAAATAGCATTTATCTGTTAGATGTTCATGCAACGAATTTACATAAACCTTTACACTTTAAAATGTCCTGGTGCCCAAAGCTACAGAAGACAAACCTAATCATTTATAGAAGAGTCTCTCTGCTAAATGTCACTTAGCATCTTTAGTTATTAATAGTGAGTATATTTAAAGAAGACAGGAACAAAGGAGATGAACAGAACTGTAAAACAGATAAGGCTTGCAATTAAAGAGGTCTGGTACAATCTGTACTCCTGTTTCACTCACAGGGCTATCAGAATATGTGTTCAGATGCAAACTTTGACCCAGCTCCAGGAGAAGCTGCAAGTCTGACAGATAATACACGCACAAAAAGATTGCTTGACGCATTAAAGCAGCAGTTTTCAACTTTGCGGGTGAGCATTTTCTTTAATAATGTGAGCTGTCACTGAGCCTGATGTTAAAGCAGGCCCCAGATGATCAGCACTTCATTTGCAATAGTACAGGGCAGTACTTGAGACTGACAGAAGCAATACTTAGACAATCTACCCACTCAAAGTGAAGTTTAGTAACTGATATGCTGATTGTAAAAAAGGAAAAAAAACCCACAAAATAACCTGCAATCATTTCCAGACCTGGAGTTTTCGATTGTCTCCACTCAATGAAACCTTTTCTCACTGCTGATGACTGTGAGGGCCTTGATACTTTATCATATAGATGAGGGACATTCACATTATCCTAACCTTCCTGGAATGTGCAAACATCTGAGGATGACTGGGCCCTAGAGTGGGGTGAGTGTGACCAGAAAGAAGCAAAGGCAGAAGAAGGTTTTTACAGGGGAAAGATGGTGTGTCCTAAAACATCATTGTAACAAAAACACCAAGAGAAAAAGAAAACCGCACCTCAGGCTATGGCTACCATCACATATACAGAAAGCATGGTTGGAATCCCTTTTTCTGTTCAAAACCCATAAGGCTCCTCCAAAAAATGCCAAGAAACAAGAGCATGAGATTTCCACTTGTCGTTGTTTAAGCCCAGCCATAGCTCAGAACCATGCACCCGCTCCTCCCCAAACTCCCGGAGGGATGGGGAGGAGAATCAAAAGAATGTAACTCCCACGGGTTGAGATGAAAACAGTCCAGTAACTAAGGTATAACACAAAACCACTACTGCTACCACCAATAATAATAATTATAAGGGAAATAACAAGGGAAGAGAACACAACCACTCACCACCCACTGACCAATACCCAGCCCGACCGAGCAATGATCGAACCCTTCCAGGTAACTGCCCCCAGTTTATATAGTGGGCATGACGTGCTGTGGTATGGAATACCTCTTTGGTTAGTTTGGGTCAAATGTCCTGTCTCTGCTTCCTCCCGGCTTCCCCTCCTCCCTGGTAGAGCATGAGACTCAGAAAGTCCTTGGTCAGAGTAAACATTACTAAGCAGCAACTAAAAACATCGGTGTTATCAGCACTGTTCCCAGGTTGAAAGTCAAAAACACAGCACTGCACCAGCTACTAAGAAGAAGAAAAAAATGACTGCTACTGTTGAACCCAGGACAACAATCCAGAGTACAGTCATAATTGAGTTTCATACACAATATCATTCTCCTTCAGATAATTAATTCTTATTTTGATATGTATAGCACTTTAAGAAACTCTTGCTATTTCTTGATATAGTACTGTATTGTATCAGAACAGATATAGTGTTAGATATTGTATTCTATTGTACTAGAACACGACGTGAATCTTAGATTAGGTGTCTAATTGCATAATTTCTGTAAGATCAGGTGATGTTCAAGTAGTTCAACAGTTTCAAACTTTACTTCTAACACTAAGGACAGTGAGCTCTATACTTAAAATACTGAGAAAAAGTAAAAGATTAATTCCTTATTACACTTCATATCCCATGTTTGGTGAAAGCTTAACACATAACATCAGTGCTTTGGAGAACTGAGACATAAATTAAAGCTTAGAACTATAACACATGTTCTCCTGAAAATCAGATCCTACAAAGAGATCAACTCCAAACACAGACAACTCAGGAAGTTAGCATAATCCAATATCAGCCCTTTAGATTGGAAAATCTTGCTGATAGAGTCTGGACAGGATACATGAAGTGTGTGTGTGTCTGTGTGTGTGAACATGCGTCTATGAAAGCACAATAAATAACAGCAGAAAATCTTTCTGACTAAGCAAGTGGCAAGTCCAACAAATCCTTTCATTGCTGAAATTTAATTTTGACAAAAATAAAATTTTTGCTGGGACAAGGGTATCTCATTGTTGGTTTATGCAATGAATCACAGGTTTTCTCAAAATAAAGGAACAGACTAGTTTGCCTTTAAATGACAAGAGATTAAATATTCATCTACATAAACATCTGCAAAATTATGCAACCTTTCATACAAATGAAATTAATTTAAAGAAAAAATATTAAATGTGTGGTGCCACTTGAATTTAACATGATGTGTATTATTAAAACTTTTTTCAAATTATGTTGATTTCAAAAACATTATGAAAGCAATCTGAAGAAATACTATAACAGTTCTTAGCAAAATATTGCTGGTTGTTTATAAGTTAATCTGTTCAAATGATCACTGAAAAATTGCACCAGTGTCTATTGCACCAGTTCAATGAATACAGAGATGCGAGCTTACATTTACAACTTCGTTTTTCTCCTCTGCTATGTATGTAGATTGTTAAAATTAGAGAACAGTATCTATAGGCTAGATAGTTGGAACATGAGCGAATAAATCCTGTATCCTCTAGGGCAAATCCATGTGATGGTATAACCTATTTCCTAGGATTGTTGAAAAATGTAACTAAATTAAACCCCCGCAAGAGAAATCTAACCTATTACTGTGTTTTCTAAATTTCAAAACAGCAATCTACAAGCGATGAGCTCTTCTATTATCAAAAGCAAAAGACTTCTGAGCAGAGAGGTCTTCCGTAATAAAAAATAAAGCCACCTCCTTTCCTAGCCTCTTGTTTTTTCATCCTGCCCTTTCACAATAGCAGCTGAGGCTTCACAACAGTACAGGTGCCAAAGGGTTGTACTCACATTTCCCTGCAAAAAGAGCTGCAGTTCTTCACATAGTCCATAACACCTGTGACACAGCTGCAAGGATCTCTCTCCAAGTGCCTTGCTGATTTCTTTGAACAGCAGAAAACAATGCCCACCACAGTATATTGTTTTGCTTCTTTTATGACAGTGATAAGTGAGGCCTTGCAGCAGGAGGACCATTCATTCTGCACTATTAGAGACAGCCCTTATTTGGTGCCTAATGTTCCATGACCCATGAGCATTAAAGGAGCTGCTAAGAAGTATCTGATCAGGTAAAAGACGTATTTGTGAGCCACAGGCATGCAAAAGATCACATTGGAGAACAAAAATGTTTCATAAAATGAATAGAATACAGCACAGGCAGGTAATAAAAGAACAGAACAAAAGCATAGTCTTATTTGAAAGCAAATTTCTGCATGGAAATACCACCACCTGTTTGTGGCAAAGCCACAGTCAGTCCATGGCATGAGAACCGCTGGCCTGTCCTTGAAACGCTGCCTGACCTGAGGGTTGCGACACTGATGCAGGATACAAGTAAAAAAATCATGTTATGTTTTATATTAGTCCATTAGTGCCTGGTTTGCTCTGGATTATAAATAATCCTCTGAGAAATAGACTTCCACAAAACTAGCCACGGGGTTAATCCCTCAGGAATGAATCAGTCTGGCAGACTAGCAGAACAGTACAAGCCACGTGCAATGGCAATACTACACCAAAGCCGTATCTGGTGGCCTAGGCACACAAGCAGTTTCTCTCTTCATCCTCCTTCATCTACTTCCTCTCCCACCAGCAAAGGAAAGGTTATTTTAGTTTGACAAAGCTGGAAGAGACATCAGAACGCAGAAGGTCTCTAGTGCAACTCCCTGCACAAAGTAGGGTCACCTCTGAGCTCAGACCAGGTTGCTCAGGCTTTATTCAATAAAATCTTGAAAACACCTGAAAATAGAGTGCATAAATGCCCTGGGCAGCCTCATGGTGAAAAAAAGCTTTTCCTTACTTCCAGTCTGCACCTCTCCTCTTTCAGCTTGTGGCCATTATCTCTCAGTCTCACAGAGAGTCTTGCTTCATCATCGCATTAACCTCCATATAGGTAACAATAAGCTGATTTTAGGTCTCCCCAAAGCCACCTTTTCATGCGGCACTGAACAAGCCTTGGTCCTTTAAACTCCTTGCAGGGGAAGTGCTCACCTTGACCACCATGGGGGCCCTCTGCTGAACTTGCTCCAGTTTGTATCTTGCTCTAGGGCCCCAAAACTGGACACACTGAGACAAGGTCTAATGAGTGCTGAATAAGGGAGGATGATCTCTTCCTTCAATCTACTGTTTGTGGCCTGTTTGTGCAGCCCACAAGGCTGCTGGCCATCCTTCCTGCCAGGGCACAGGGCAGCCAGCTCCATTTGCTGCCCCTGCGCCTGCTGGTCCAGGCAAACTGAAGATGGGTACAGAAAGCAACTCAAAGGCTTGCTTAAGGCTATCAAATGAAGTGGCAATGGCAGTCTCAAATAAGCAGAGTCCAATGAGTAGCTCAAAGAGAAAGCAATCATCTTGTTAGCCCTTAATCTGACAAGAGAAGCACAGAACCCATCCTGAGAGCTGAACATGATTAACAGTTATTCTAAGATACCTCTCTCTAATCAGGAAATGCTCTGACAACAACTCCAGGAGGAGATTAAGGTCCTTTCTCTGTCTGCAAAATAGGTAAGCCCTCCTTCAGTAGGTTCAGTAAGGGAAACACCTATTTTCCAAACAGACAAGGGCTGGCCCTGCTCATGCTCTATGCAGGCTCTCCAGCCAGAAGCTGTGGTTGGGCTTTTTCTAGTGACAAATCCACTTAAACAGCCCTTTAGAGGAATGGGATATGTTGGTTCAGACCTATTGTTACCCCCTTCACACGCACACACAGAATAGCTTGTGTCTGCTCAGAAAGCAGCAGGTAGGCAGCGGATCCCTCCCGCTTTAATTGAGCCATCGACCCTGCCCCTTCACTTACTCCACTGGTCCCTGCCAGCACGTCCACTGCCCTGGGGAGCTCACCCAACCCAGCTGCCTCTGAAATACAATTTACAGGAGCCCCAGCTGCCTGGCCAAGTTTATTATGTTGCTGCAGCAACCATTTTCTTTAGCTCCACTTGGCCTTGCTACCTCCTGCATTGCCTCTAAAAGAGAGGTTTCTTAGTGGGAGGAGTGGGAGGGGGAAAGCTGCTGTAGAAGAGGAAATCTGCAGG
>JANHGB010106774.1:0-58477 GCA_026283785.1 Coracopsis vasa
GTCTGAAATGGGAATGTTTTGAGCCTATGTGGAATTTACAATATTTCTCAAGGCTCTTTCCACCTTCTTTTAACACTGGTTTATTGAATCAAATCTAATGCCACTTTTCAGCTTTGATCATGATAAGTTTTATATTACAGTTCCTGAAACTTTCAGATGTACCTTGTGTCCTGTATAGTGACTGGAATAGTATTTATATCAGCTCTGTACTACTTTCTGATGTAAAAATCTGCATTAGGAATTTAGAAAAAAATAAACCCTAAAATAAATTTGATTTTTTTTAATTGTGCAAAGAAAGAAAAATGCTTATAAAGAGAGTATATGAAATGATTATATTAGCCACATAAAAATTTCATTGTCTAAAGATACTTAAAAGCTTAATAAACAATAAATACAATGCATAATGAGAGATTTCTACTTCAGTTACATTTATATGTAGCTTGCATAATGGATTGCTAAGAGGAGAAACAGACTCAAATTCTAGAGAAACCTGAATACTTTATACACAAATATATGTGCAAAGTTTATAATGAAGTTTTAATGAATGACTTTTATAAATTTCTAATTTTCCCTACCATTACAGAAAAAGCCAACTCTGAAGTCTTCCCGAGTGGTAGCATAGAAAAAAAATAGCCATTTAGGAAACTTGACTTCTTAGTCCTTATTCTAGTGAGCAAAATAGCTTAAATGTGGGAATTATTGCTTCTGTTAAAACCATAAACTATACCATTTAAGTTATGCTTGCTGCACCCATTGTTCTCTACTAGGATAATCAGAAAAATTTCCAAGTGCAATTACAGAGCAAAACATCCTGAACTGGAACTTATTACTTGGTTGGCAGGCTTGAGACCACCCACTTACTGAATTGATCTTTATTTATCTATAGATTGATTTTTCCTTTCTGTCTTTGCTGTTTTGATATGTTCAAAAAATTACACTGCTTTTTCATTATTAATGCTAAGTCTGAAACAGGAGTGGTAAATCTTTAGAGTCAGGATGAGCTTAACAGGTATGAAATTATAAGGTAAAGGTGGTAGTTGCTGAGCACCAGCTGTGGCAGCAATGTGTAAGGACAAAAATATCACATTAGTAAATATTCTCTTGAAAGTGTAGTTTTTGTTGGCTGTCTCTAAACTAGCTGCCATTTCTACTCCAGGCATCACTGGGGTTTAGTTCATGATAATTAATTAATTATTTTTTTCAGTGCTCGTAAGGGGGATTGTCATCCACACCATCCTTTATATGAATTACCTACTTCAGAGTTTGGGCATATCAACTTGAGTTGTAATTGTACCATTTAGACTGTGATGATGAAGCATCCTCCGTTTGCAAGACAGGATGTCTCTGGATATCTGTAAAGCACTAACACAGGCATGATGATTTATTTAGATTTAGATCAGACATAAGGAAGAAATTCTTCACTGTGAGGATGGTGAGGCACTGGCACAGGTTACCCAGAGAAGCTGTGGCTGCCCCATCCCTGGAAGTATTTGAGGCCAGAATGGACGGGGCTTGGAGCAGTCTGGTCTAGTGGAAGGTGTCCCTGCCTGTGGCAGGGGGTTGGAACTGGATGAGCTTTAAGGTCCCTTCTAACCCAAACCAGTCTGTGATTCAATGAGCAATAGGGAAAGCACCCAGACCCAAAGAGCACTGTGACAGGGAACAGTAGGGCTCTCGCCCCAGGACAACAGGGAATGGACTCATCCTTTCTATTCCCCAGCATCCCTTCTCTGAATGATCTTTCAGCTTGTTATTGAGTTTACCCACCTTGTTTCCACACAGGTACTTGATGGCAGGCAGTAAATTAGGCATCTGTGTGCCCTACCCCATCTGTGAACTGACACCTACCACTGCACCCAGAACTGCAAAGAGTGGATGAGTTGGTGGCAGATGTGGGAACCAAGAACATGAGCATGGACAAGAGCAAGTTAGCACGGGATAGCACATGGCAATGGTGTGTTATGGCTCAGCACAAGCTGGCCTGGCACAGGCTACTCCCCTGCAGTGCTCCACAAACATGAAGAGGAAGATGAAGGAGCTGTTGTCCATATATTGAAAGAGTATGGACTTCAAACCTACCCCTCCCTGCTGGTGAATATGGCTGAGTGGAGATAAAATGAAGCATGAGCGTGGTCCTAACCTGGTTTTGCATCTCTTTTGTATGGAGACACAAAATTAAGCCCTAGGATCTCCATGGCACAAGCTGGGTTTTAAGCCCATCAGCCGCGCCAGGTGCAGGGCGGGAGCAGCCACCAGCATCAGCCATGGGCACAGCCCCATGCAGAAGCAAGAAGGGGAACGTGCCTTGCTTTGTTCATATCAAGCCTTTCTGGAATGCGGTTTTGCTCACGCTGCTTCTCAGGACAGGAGCCAAACAGCCCTGGTTTGCTCGGTGCTCGCCTTCGCGTTGCCCCGGGAGGTAGCAGCGCAGCCCGAGGCTCAAGATGCAGTGAAATTCTTCTGCTGTCAAGGGCTCTCGAGACCAGGCAGATGGAATTTTCTAACCTTGCTATTTCTAGATCAAACAAATCCTCTGCGAACCCAAACCCCCAAGTCTTCACACGCCAGAACGAGACTGTGGGAGTGCTCTGCAGATGGTGTTATTCTTGTCCTGTAGCTGGAGAAACTGAGGCAGGGAGCAAAGAAACAGCTCACTCGAGGCTGGGTAATAACAGCTGTAAGAAGCTGTAATAACAGGCTGTAATAAGTCAGAAGAAGAGGTGGGGAAGTTCTCATCTCTGCCCTCAACTTACCTTGTGAAGAACAACAGTCCTCAAAGCTGCTGGGATCAGAATCCCCATATCCTGCACCAAAACTGATGCCTTGGACCCAATGGTCAGTACAGAAGCACTGCTGCAGATAGGACAATTCAGCTACTGCAGAAAAATGTGGAAAGCAATACCCACAGAGCTATTTTTTATTTATTGAGGAAATTGAGGTTACTCAGGGGCGAGATGGTAAAGCATCCCCTGTAAGTGCCTTTTTTGCTTCCTTAAAGTGGATACACTCTAAAGTGTTGTTTAACCCTTCCTCTGATAGGTTTCCCCATTCAGATATGGGCAAATGGGCCAGATATGGGGTGTTAAATGATTTGCAGGATAAATCTGGGCACTCATCCAAGCTCCAGCTGACAGGGGGCTGGGAAGGGAAGACCCCGCTGAGTGCAGCTATGGCCCACTGCGGGGCATGGTGCATCTGTCTGTGGAGCATCCGGGTCCAGCTGAGGCAGGGCTGGGGCTTGAGTTGAGCACACACTGGCCCCAGATTGGCTGGCCACACACCAGCTCCCATCTGCAGCCCCAGCTAGCTGCAAACCTCACGTTGTTCTAAAACACAGGCTTCAAATGTCCTGTACAGCAGTTCCTCTATAATTTCAGTGCTCACCTAAAGGGTCTGTGAGGTCTGCATCAAGGATAATTCACCATTTTGCAAGTGTTACTTAGGGACGCAATTCCCAAAGCTCAGACTCACCTCCCAGCAGCTATTTGCTGGAGCAGGGGCGGTCTAATCAAGGTAATAAGAGCCTTTGAAGTAAATATTCAAGTTTTGATCTGAGAATAGTCAGGATTGTCAGCAAAGCACCCACATTTTAGAAAAGGGCACTCAACAGCATTGGTTCAAAACACTCACAAACCTCCTGAGTCAAGGAGAAGGAAGAAATTGAAAGAAAAACCCAGAACTGGTGGGCTGTTGCTTTGAGAAGACCACCTCTGGTTACCAGCTCCCAGCCCGAGCTGTTGGTCCTGCCACTGACCATACGGCTCAGCCCTCCATGCACATCTGGATCTGCAAGAACATCTGCAGGAAACAGCCTTGAGCTGTTTCTATACCCCTAGGAGCCCACTGTTGTCTTTGTGTATGATCACACCTTGATGTTATGCTCTCATGTGTCCACCCACTCTTCTGGCACCGTATTTGAAAGCAAGAGCTAAAGGAAACAAGTTAAAAACCCCTCCTGCAACCAGTTCAGTTAAACTTCCAGTGCTTTTTGCAACTTACTGGCTAGAAAGACTACTATGAGATCTCAGTGCCATTAATTGCTTGAGGGAAGTTTATTTTTATTTATTTTGGAATCAATTATAAGGCAAGCAAGCTTCCAGGGAAGGATTTGTTCACATTGCTTTTGCTGATGAATAGGATGGTGCTAAGGAAAGATTATATACCTCATCTCCTCACAGTGCCAACTGTCAAAGCACAAAAAATGGATTTTTGCATCTTCCATGTACTTCAGACCTAATTCCTCCATGTAGTAGGAAAGTTTCACAGTCCAGCACCCTGGGAAAAATCCCTGTGTGGATCTGGAACAGGTAGATGGATTAGATTAAGTGGTTTATGTAGCTAAATTATCTGCCAGAGAGATTGCATGAGAGGACCCACCATCCCTCCGGCTTTGAAATCCATTCATTCAGTCCTCTATCTTCACACATCACCTCCAGGCTAGCTGACATGCAGTGTATGAAACACACGGGGTACAAGTTTCACTTCAAAACAGCTACAAAGGAGGACCTGGACCATTCAACCCACCAGTAACACTTAAAGTAGTGAAAACTCTGTAGCCAGGTGCTGGAATGAGCTGTTGGCTCCATGTTCTCATCATGGTTACTTCCCAAAACCCACTGATCCCTCTGCGCAATCACAGGCATAACTGTTGGAACTGGTAAAACATTAAAATCTGAGTCTAACGTAAGCAGAAGAAGGAACAGAATAAACAGAGAAAAACATCTGTGCTAGCTGGATGTCTTTCCTTTCTGAGCAATTCCCACACCATTACTTAAATTTCAGGGAAAAAAATGGTATAAACCCGACTTACAGAGACATGGTGCTTCCCATGGTAGCTTTCCCTTCTGCGCCGGCATTCCTGTGCTGCCAGCCCTCCGCCTTGCCTTAGATAAACTCCTGCTGCCTCGGTCCAGCCATGCTCCAGCAGTTGGAAACCGGAGCTCAAGGGAAGTATTTGACGTGCTATCAAACCCCGCCTCTGCAGCAGCCAGGCACCCACCGCCGAGGTCCTGCCCCAGCTGCCTGCACCCCTACGGCCCGTCCCACCGCCACTACTGGCCCCTCTTTCCCTCACCAAGTCGTGGGAGAAGGAGAGAAGGTGTATATGTAAATATATATATATATATATCCAGGGAGAATGGGGCACTGGTTTTAAATCCAAACAAGCCGCCAGGTCTGGTTCTAGGAACACTGCCTGGAATTTTGCTGCTGAGCTCTTGAGCCAGTTGGAAGTAAATTAATAGCATCAGCTAGTGGCACTGGTAACAGACTTGTAAGACAGAGAGCATGACTAATAGGGAACATGTGGAAAATACATTTTGGCAAAAGTTCCTTGGTTGCTGGGGAAAAATAAATACAGAAAGAGGCAAGGCTCACTAGTGAGGGAAATTGCTCTGAAGCTCCTTCTTTGTTGCAGCTTTCTCTGAAAGAGGTGGTGCACCTTCTTCCAAGCTGGTGCATGGGAGCAGAGAGCAGATGAAGGATGGGGAAAGGTTTTTGAGCACACAGGGAGGCTCTTTGGCTTCTTTGAAAAGCAAGAAGAAATAACAAGTATGGGAATGTGCATGAAGCCTAAGGCAAGAAGAGAAGGAAATCTCCATTGTGATGGCCCAAGAATCACCTTCTCTTTCCTGCTCCACCCATGGAATCTTTGGCATTGCCACCCCAGTTTGATCAGGGCTCCAGGTATCTGCTGAGATGAAAATGGAGAGTCAAGGCAGAAAGTCTCTCCAAGAGATAGTGAGGAGGAGAAGGAAGCAACAGCAGCCAAGAAGTCATGAAAAGGATCAGACTTAACCTTTGAGGGGAGAAAACATGGAAGATGGAATCACAGCATGGTTTGGGTTGGAAGGGACCTTACAGACCATCCAATTCCAACCCCCTGCCACAGGCAAAGACACATTCCACTAGACCAGGTTGCTCCAAGCCCTATCCAGCCTGGCCTTGAACACTGCCAGGGATGGGGCAGCCACAGCTTCTCTGGGCCAGTTGTGCCCAGAGCCTCACCACCCTCATTACATTTTGATCAAGGGAGTCATTTGAAACCATATGGTTCACTGTGAATTTTCATCTCTGGTCCTGACAAAGCAGGATATTCACCCTGCTGTCAGACTTCTGTTTTCCTAAAGACCCCAAAGGGCCATGGAGGGGCAATTCCTGCTCACTGAAGCATCTCACACCGGTGCTCTTGCAAGCAACAGCAGCTCCTGCACTGCTGCACACTGGTTAACACTAGAGCCATACTGCTGAAAGCTGCTCTGCAAGAGCCAAGGAGTGTGTGAGCCTCTGCTGATGCCAGAGCTTGTCTGGGTAACAGAATTCCATGACATCTAATGGAGTCTCCAGGGGGGCTGGCATTTCTGGAAATAGTACAGTCATTTTCCTCAAGGTTTTAAGTTACAAACTATATACTTACACACAATGATAAATTAATTCATTGTTTGGAAGTACACATGTGTGATAGGCAAGTGGAAAAGCTGCATCAGCTGAGTTAGGTGTAGGGACGAACACACCCTTGGGGATATATGTCACACTATGGAAATCAGGTTTATTTCAGAGGAATAAGCTTCTAAAGAAGTTAAATTACCACAATCCTTGCTGCATGCATCAACTTAAGCCCACAGCACACCAACAAAGCTTGCACTCTCAAAGAACATAGGGAGATAGGGAGTTGGTTTCAGAGGAGAGCACCAGGTCTGGAGGAGATATCTCTAAGCCTCCATAGAGATTCCCCATTGGCACCCCTCTGAGGGGAAACAAACATGCAGCAAGCTGAGGCCACATTACCCCTGCATGTTCTGGGGTTAAGTCTGGCCTCCAGCATACCAGGGCAGTGACCTCCTTGCCCACATGGGTCTGCAAGTCTGCAGTGGGTCACCCTGTGGTCACCTCCACAAGGGCCACTACATAGTTCTTGGGTGTGCTCCCCCCCAGGCAGTGACCCCGTATCTTCAGCACATGTCACACTATCTACTTCTTAAAGACAAGTCCTACGAGATCCATCAGACCTGAGGGATGGCCACCGAGGTCTCATTCCCATTGAAGAAGTGTGGTGAAATTTCCACCCACTGCAGCTGGCGCAGGATGGAGCTGCAGAGAAGTATTATTAGTTAGTTAAAAATAACTAGCTGAGAACAACTTCCAGGCTCTGCAGGACTGTGGGCAACAACTTAAGAGATAAAAGGCAGCTCAGCATGGTCCCTGTCCCATGGGTCATGCAGTGTTTCCAGGCCCTTTGCTTTCTAACTGTGCGGGTTATTTATACACACAGCAATCTGGTCTGGTGGAAGTTTTCTGGGGGCATCTGTGCTCCAGGCAAGCCAAGCAATATCTGCTCCTGCTCCAGCCTCCTGCCTAGCAGGTCTGGCCGTCGCACACAGTCGGATTGAGTGGTTCCCATCAGCAAACCATCATCCATGGGTCAAACCATCATCCATGGGTCAAACCATCGCCCAGGGAAGGAATCAGAAGGGTAGAGCCCGACCTTATGCATTTTCTCCTGCACGCTTTAGATAGGTTTTCACTGTCCAGACAGCTTGTGTGAATGCTAAACCCTTTGTTGCATGGGTAATAACAGAGGATGGCAGGAATACATACACAGTTTCTGTTTTCTTGCTCCCAAGGAGGACACTGGAGTGCAAATAGAGCTTTTCTAAAACAGTAATAGGCACCTTTTCACTCCTGACCTACCCATGTCCTCCATTTAATGCTTGGCATTGAGAAAAGGGAATAAAAGATGGCAGAGATGGAGGGGGAATTGATATGCTGAAGCCTTGTATGATTCTGGCTGCTGCTGGGAGTCATGTCTCCAAGTCACCTCTCCACCCAGTCACCACTTGTGTTTCAGATTAGTGATCTATACCTCTCTTAGATGTCCTGCTGGAGTAAATAAGTGCTGTCAATAATGATAATGAGAACTAGTATAATGTCTCCTTGCTATGTCAGTAATGAGTAGCACCCACAGTTACCCACTGTGAACACAAATCTACAAAGCTTTGTACTGTATTGTACCAGCAGTTCATTTTCTTCTCTGATTTTCACCTTTTGTATTTAATTCAATCAGTTTGAAAACTAAATGAAATTAAGATACACATCTTTGTTCAAATGGCAAGCCTGCTTTTCAAAACAAGACCCAGGAAACAATGTCATGTCTGGAGTCTCCAGAGCCTTCAGCAGCCCAGGGACCCAAGTTGTGTCATTGCCCTGGTGATGTGCTGGCTGGGCTTGGGAGTTCTACTGGGACACAGAGCTGTGCCTCTTGTATTAAGGTGCTCTGGGACAGGCCAACACCTTTCAGCAATGTACTGGGGTAAGACTTGGGTTTATGGGTGGAGGGACCATGCCTTGCGATAGCTCCTGTTCCCAGCCGCACAAACAACCCGTTTCCTCGTGAAACAGTATCTGAACCAACAACACCATTTATGGCTGATGGTATCGAGGCCAACTGTGAATGTCTGGAGGACCCATTCAGGAGCTGTGTTGCAGAGACAGGAGGGACCAGGTGGGAATGGCCACAGTGCTGCTCCATTCAACCACACTGGCCAAGCCCCTCTCCAGCTTTCTTGTCAGCCCCTTTAGGCACTGGAAGCTGCTCTAAGGTGTCCCCAGAGCCTTTTCTTTTCCAGGCTGAACAAACCCAGCTCTCTCAGCCTGTCTCCATAGCAGAGGTGCTCCAGACCCTGGAGCATCTTCATGGCCCTCTTCTTGTTTCACCCAGAGCTTTGGGCATTCTCCAAGACTTGGGATTAATCAGGGCTTATCCTCATAAGAACACAGCCAAAACCTTTACTATCTTAAAAGAAAAACAAACGAGCAATTCACAGGCTGCAGAAAAAGCTGAGCAAGTGCCTGTTGCTAAAACCTGCTTCATCACAAACCTCTGTGTGGGCTTTTCAGGACAGTGGTGATGACAACCCCAGTGCAAATCTGCCATTTGAATGACAGAGAAACAAGGTCTCTACCTACTCATCATCAAGTTCATTTTTTTCTGCATCCAGCTCTGCTTGTTGGATGAACCCAAGAAGGTTCTGATCTGGATCAGGGCATTGTGGTTGGTCTCTGGCTTTTGCGAGGAACAAATGGATAAAATCTGGTCTCACACATTTTTCCAAAGCCTGTGAGGATTTTGGCTGCATAATGTAGGGATGTTTGAAAATGAGGTGAAAGCTGCTTTCTTTCATGTACTCTGAAAATGTAAACTCTGGCTCTGAATTGCCATGACAATGAATTGCCACAACACAGTTGTGCCTCAGTTAGCCCAGAAGATAGGTCAGAAAGCAAAATTTCTGCTAGGTTTGCACTGGTTTGTGACTGGAGCAAAAAGCCAATGCTGTTAGCAGAATGAATAGTATTTCTGTTGAAAAACAGCAAACTGTTTCCTTTGGATATCACTGACTGATGACTGCGGAAAGATAAAAGCACTTCACTTTGAAGAGGACAAAAAAAAAAAGCCCTGATATGGTTAAGTAACAGTAAGATTTCAATTCCCAAGTACAAAAGCACAGAGGAAGCATTTAAACTCGGGCTGGAGAGCAGACATGGTTTATTCCAGCCCTTCCCAGCTGAACATTTTGCTGTGATGGACACATTCTTGAGATAAATCTCAGTGTTGACAAAACCACGTATGTTTTCTGACAGGAACTTTTCTCCTGAAGTTTTCAGGCTGGTAAGAAAACACAGGTTGATATCAAAAGGTAGGAAGAGGGGACTCATGGAAAGCCCTGGGGATGTGGCTCAGCAAAGCCCTTTATAGCATTTTTCCCTTTGTCTGTTCCTGCTCCAAAGAAAGCACCCACCTCAATAGTCAGAGGTCAAATCGAGCAATTATTCCCTTCTCTATTTGCTTCCCTTTCCTGAAGTAGCTGGAGAAGCAATGGGAATAAAAGGCCATCTCCAACCGCACCCATTGGGGTTGTTGCTGGTATTAGTGCTACCCATGTGTCCCCTGCAAACCCATCGCAGCATCCCGAGCTCTCATAACAGGAAGCAATAAACTTTCCAGCCTGCGTTGCCAGCCATGGCTGGCTGCAGCACAACCTTGTGAAGCCAAGCCAGGCTCGACTTGTTGTAGACCTTCTTGAACTTGTACTAACTATAAAACCCAATGAAAATCAGAGGAAATCCATCCTCTGATGGTGAAAACGGCCGTGCAAAAGTTCATGGCACATCACCTCCTGTTGTCCCCACGGCCACTCCTCCGTCTGCAGTTCACTGACCAGCGGTGCATTAATGTGGGCAGGGGCAGAGGATAAAGGTCAAGGTGCATGGGAAAGATGCGGAAACAATTGAAAAAGTCAAGCGGACACATTTTTGGCTGGTCCAGAAAGGTGTGGGGCTTTTTCTTTTTTTCCCTTTTTCCCTAACACCTGTGGATGGACAGAGATGGTGTATTAGGAGGGAGCTTGGAAGAGCCCCAGGAAAAGGGGGCAGGAGAGACAGGAGTGGGAAGAGAGGTTGGGAGCTCAGCCCCGGCTTCTGGGCTCCATTCAAGAGATGCTGGGTGAGGTCCCTGGCTCGCTCTGGGAAGCCGAGAGGAACTTTTTCCCTTACTTTTCAGCTGTGTGAAAACCATATTCATAGTGTCAATGAGAGGAAGGGGATGGGAGCAGCCAGCAACTCTATAGGAATGAATATCTTAGACACAGCTTGAGGGTACAGACAGCAGCCCCCCAAAGCAAAGGTAGAGCAGTTCTGTCCTCTGTGGATCCACACAAAGAAAGCAGGGCATGCTCGGCACCTCCTTCAGGTTTCCTCACCAAACCCCTCTTGCAAATACCTGCAAATACAGACAGTTTTGGTTTTTCTTGTGGAAAGTGTTTCACAACCTCACAGGCAAGCTGCTGACTCTGAGAGTTTCCTTTATTTTACTGTCTTTGCAGCAGTTTCAGGGAGAAAAAGGATAGTGTCATCTCTGTCATCACATGCCTCAATAAATGGGGACAGCCACTGCAATAGGTGGGACAAATTGTATACACCTGGCCAGGGTGGTGATGTTCAACCAGCCTCATTACACATAACCCTCAGGGTGGACTCTCCCACCAGGATTTAAACCAGGTTTATATAGGTTGGAGCAACTCAGGGAGATCCTGCTAGTGCCCTTGGCTCTGGCTGAAGGGTGCTTTTGCCCCTAGTAGTAAAGGAGAGTGCAACCCACCATGAACTATGGCCCCATTTGCCAAAGACTCAGCTCTGTAGGTTCAGCCTTGATCCTGGGCTGACATCCACCTTCCCAAATGACAGTGCAATAGGGAAGAAGGCTCTGGATTGGGGATTTAGTGGCGGTTTCTTTCATCTCTGAGTGCAGAAGAAGCTCAGCATGAGAACTGGGTCCAAAGTTATTTTAATTTCTTTACCACCGCAAAAATACCTAATTTGCCAACAAAAGTGGAGGTTAAGAGGATTCATGTCTCACCTCTGACAAGGACAGGAGATTGCAGTGAACAAGTGCCCCACGAATTGGTGCAGGAACAGGACCCACAAGATGCAGCCCAGGTATCTAAATCAGGTCCATGCTTTACCTGATTCTCAGGATGCTCCATCCTACAGTCTTGGCTGTACACCATGACTTGCCCTACATTGTTCTTGGGGTAGAATGCATGCCTTACTGCTTTAAACAAAGTGTGGTTTAAGACCACGTGTGGGTGATTTGGAGGAGTTGCTATGATTGTGAGCAGATTTAAGGTCCTTTGTTCAGGATGCAAAGTCCCGCTCTGCATCCTGCTCTACCAAGACGATAATGCTCATCTCCTAAATCCATCATCCATCACCTCAGCAAGTGGCCTGCTTGCAGGACTGAGGTGAAGCTCAGGGAGCAGGACTTGTAAGATAAGACAAAATCTTATCTGAACCAGAATGTCTAAGACACCAAACCTCTCTGCAGATCCCAGCACTCACTGCTGGGGCATCGATTTCTCAACCTCTTGGCTTTGGAGGAGCCTCTGACTTGCGAGGTCAGATAGAGCCGTAACAGTGAGGCTACTCCGTGATCCAAGTGTTATGCAAATGGAGAAAAGGGCTGCGGATGGCTGCCAAACCCTTCCCTCAGCTGCATAAACCCATCCCACTCTCTTCCAAACAAACTCTGTGCTGCAGACCTGCCACCCCAGGTCACTAAAACATCCTCCTGAGCTCAGACCTGGCTACCTGGACACCGGCCTGCCCCTCACGGTAAAAAAATCTAACATCCCCCAAACAGAGATCTTG
The DNA here is from genome assembly GCA_026283785.1 of Coracopsis vasa. Lineage (NCBI taxonomy): Eukaryota > Metazoa > Chordata > Aves > Psittaciformes > Psittacidae > Coracopsis > Coracopsis vasa. Next base: position 12,202 of record JANHGB010106774.1, read on the forward strand.
AAGACAAGAAAGCAAACACCAAAGCAAAAATACCAGACACTTGGATGTGACTTTATGGCCCAGTTTTCCATTACTAATAAGATCTAAACATAGTTAACTGGGAAGAGAGAGGGACTCAAACATGATAAATAAGGAAACAAATGTGCTGGACATGCTCTTGCCAACTGTTCTTCGATAACAGACAAAGCAGAAAGTAAAGAAAAATAGGAAACGTTATTGCTACAAGTGCTTTCCTACCCTTCTGGCCGGGTTCCCAGCATGACCAGGGCAGGTTTGCACTCTGCTCACCAAGATATTTCGCTACACCGGTATCACCAGTAAACATTTAGATAACCACTTAGGCAATTACACCCAGAGATAATTACATAGTCACTTTTACATGCAGAAGAGAGGAGGATGGGTGAGAAATGCCCAGAGGAGTGCCCGGTATTGGGTGAGCGGTACGATACCTTCCCCGGGAGTCCTGGGAACGGGAGCATCAGCGGAGGCCGGCCGGTCTGATCCGAAGGCAAGCGCGGGGCGGGAAAGGGACGGGAGCCTTCCTGGACGTGTTTACATAGGTGGGCCTCCACCCGCTGACACTGGAGAGGTCAGCAGCTTGTGCCTTATATCTGGACGCCACTGGGTCCCCCGTGCCAAGAAGGGACACCACGTGTCTTTTTGTCCTCAGAGCTCACAGGACTAGAGGAATTGAATCAGTATCCCACCTTTCCCTCTACAGGTAGACTGGGGTGGAGAAGATGCCCTCAGGCTGGCATCCAGGTGGGAACAGAGCCAGTCTCATCTGGCCCTGGGCCATGCCGATGCCCAAAACAAAGGTTGAATCTCAGATCTGCAGCAACCAAGAGAACCAAGCCCTTGGGCATGTAGTGTGGTGCTGGCAGCACCTTCTCCATCCCCTCCACCACACTGGGCATGAGCATACACCTGCCTGTTTGCTGTGATGGGTGCACAACTGTCCAAAACCTACACCAGCACCACCAAACCATGCACCACCACCACCAAACCCTCTGGCAGCACTACCAAACCCTACACAAGCACTGCCAGACTGTACATCAGCACCACCAAACCAAATACCAGCACCACCAAGCCCTACATGAGTATTACACCATATGCTAACTCCACCAAACCCTACACCAATGTGACAAAACCCTACACCACCACCAATCCGTACACCACCATCACCAATCCCTACAGCACCCCTCAACCCATGATGTCTCTAGGTTGGGACCATGAGCCTGCAGGTTTGGCGTGGTCCCATCATGCCTCATGCACAGGGCTAAGGCAGAGACCCCCCAACCTTGTTGCATGCCCTCTCCTACCAAAGGACAGATCAAGCTGGTCCCTGCTACCCAGTTGCCTTCACCCCACGTGATGTCGGGGGGAAGGAGCCATGAGATGTGGGCTACAGCCAGGTGCTCTGAGAGGACCACCATGAGATGGCACCTTCCCCCCTGCAGCATTGCCATCCCAGCCACAGGACCCACTGTGTGGCCACTGCTGTAGGGGAGCATAATCTCTTACATTCTTGATCCTTGATGAACACACAGGACTGTGCAGATTGTCGGTCCCAAGGTGGACAGGCACAGAGAAGCTCTCCCCCAGGAAGCCAGCAGCAGGTTATGCTCCAAAATGCGTGCATATGCTGCTTTGCAACGGGCTGCTCTGGGGAGCGAGCGGCAATTGAAAGCTGGAGAGATGAAAGGGTAATATCGAATCCAGCTGTGAAAACAAAGATGAAAACCCTCTGAGCCTACAACCTCCCTTGGCCAATACGTGGGAAACAATGAGCCAACACTAATTCCTCTCCCCATGTCCATCCAACAGATATTTTTTCATGAATGAGCATGTTGAGGCGGAAGGGGAAGGAAGGGAGATGCAGGAGGAGGAGGTGGACAGCCCTTCCACACCTATTACACAGAGGATTCTCTGTAGTTCACGGAGGTGCAGGGCCATGGGTCTGAGCCAACAATGCCTCAGTGCTTGGGGCTGATCCACAACCAAGACAAGCAGGCAGCCACATAAGGTTTTTCTCTTTGCTGATACAACAGACTGGTCCTGAAGGTAGACATCTTCCCAAGAGAGCACCAGGCACATGGGTGCATGGGTGCAGGTTTTGCTAGAGTGGCTCAGGGGCATGCTACCTGGCTCACACCAAACCCTGCACCACCCACTGGGATGCAGTGGGCTCTCACTGTCAGAGTGGGTACCCCTGGCATCACTAGGGCTTGTGTAGGGGTCAAACATCCCCATACAAAGGACCTGTCTGTTTTCCATGCAGGGATGCATGAAGCTCCACTGTGAGGCTAGAGTTGGGACACAGTTTAATCTGTAACAATACTAAAATCCCCCCATGACATGCAACAAGCCTTGTTTTAGTCTCCCAGTCTTCTGCTCACATTTCTTTCCTTCCATACTCTCTACCAGCCCAGAGCCGATTTAGCATCCTCTGCTAATGTGAACATTGCTAAATTTAAAGATGTAAAGAGTATGGGAAATGCCATGAATAAGGGTACAAAAGAAAAAAAGCCCTGTTCCTCCTTCACTTTGCAATAACTAGCCCTTGGAAATGCCAAGTCAGAGCCTCTGACCTACAGGTAGCTATCAGGACACACTTAGGTTTGCTGCTGGCCCACTGAGGTTCATACCCTTTGCTGTGGCTCTGGTGGTGGTCACTGGCTGGGCACCCAGTCCACCATGTTTCAGTATTCCAGGAACCCCCCTGGAAATCTTCTGGAGTGAATAGCTGCAGTGACCTGGTCATTACCAGAAGCTGAGGAAAGAAGATGAAGTTGTGGGAGGCTGTTCTTGAAAGTTCACTCTTTCCATTTCCAGTTCTTTCCCTCCCTTCTTCTCCAAGTCGTCCTGCCTTTAACCTCCAGACAGAAATAAATAAGAAACCACAACACCATCTGAGAAAGATTAAGAGGCAACAACTTAAGGAACATGAATCAAAACCCCAAATAACAATCTGCAGTGTTGCTTTAAGATGGATTGGTCTGCACAGAGACAGACAAGGTGGTCCTGTGGGCCATGTGTGCAGCCATAAGGACCTGGAGCCAGGGGAGCAGAGTACCACAGCTGACTTGTGGTACACAACTCACTAAGCCATGATGAATATGGAGCCTGTGAGCTTCCTTGCATCATCTGAAAGCATATCTTCATCCACTGTCTTCCTTCCCTGGCTGCCTTTTGGGCCCATACTGACCTCAAAGCCTAGGAGCCTCCACCTCAACCCTCTGGAGCCGACATCAGTGCTGCTCAGCCAACTCTCTACTGTCTCTAGGGTGACTCCAGACAGAAATGAGCAGGGCAACCCAATTTCCATTTCTCCCAAAGGCAACAGCACAAGGGCGATATGTTTTTGCCTTCTGTCGAGCAGTAAGAGTCCTGCAAACCATGAGCCCTGATCACTAGCACCAGACACATCCCTGTGATGGAGGATGTCTGAGACATGACAAGGGAAGGGATTTGCCTGGTAGAAGATAATACCCAAACCAAGCCCAGGAGGTTTCACAGAGGGTCTCTCCCATGGCACTGCTGCCCTGTCCCATGTGGGACTTGACTCCAAACAACTACATCATTGCCTGCTGCTTAGATGTGCCTCTTCCACCTATATCCTCAAAAAAACATCACTGCATTGCTATGATATGATGCCAGGCTCTGCTTTGCATCCTTCCCCACTGCTTTTACCAGTGCTGGTCACTCCAAAAATGAGTAGGCCTTCTCCTAGCACACCTAATATCACATCTCACCACTTTTAGGACCGCAGATCCAGACCCCAGACAGCCTCTGATCTGCTGCTGCCCATTCGAAGGCCCTCACTCCCTCCCTGTTTCAAAATTTCAGCTGACCAAGTGGGTTTTCTCCTTTGGCCGGAGCTGTTCTTTTCTGCTCTTGATTTAATTGTCCAGTTGTAATAGCCAAGAATTTCCATAACCTGGTGGAAAATTAAAGAATCAGTGCAGGAGCAAAGCCACCCCTGCCTTGGAGAACGGTGCTTTTGTTTCCTGCCAGCCATCCTCTTTCAGGCCCTGAGAGCAAAAAACTCCATGCCTTTCCAACCACTAAATCACCCTGTTGGACTCATACTGGGGGCAGCTGAACTACACCTAGTTCCACCTATTGAAATGACGGCAGCAGTCCCCATCCCACAGGAACTGACCCCTTTACCATCACTGATGCTGGTGGAAGTGCTGATGACATGTGAACGTTAGCAACCAGTTTTAATTTCTAGTGGTGTTTGCTGGAGTTTGAGCCAATGAAGAGTCAGGGTTGGAGGGGCTTAAGCTCAAGGGACTGGAGAGGGGATACTCAATCCAAGAGTGAAGCCAAGGGCTGCATGGAGAGGGAATTAAACTTTAAGAGTTAGACCTGCCAGACTAACCAGGATGCATATCAGCATATCTATTCCAGTCGTAGTATCTCAAGTTGGAAGGGACCAATAAGGACCATCAAGTCCTTACTCTTTAGTCATCACACTGAAGTCCTGCATTCAAAAAACATATGGTCGGTGGGCTTCACAGGACCAAGAAATGGGGTCACTACAGAGCACTGCAGATGCAAAGTCCACGCACATACTCAGCTCCATCCTGGCCAGCCTCAAGGAGAAGTCATTGCTCCTTCCTGCCACCTCCAGTCTCTGTCCGGAATTCTGTACAACTCCCACTTATGGAGTTTCTGGTGCTTTTACCTGCAATTTGACCAATTTCATCCTCTTTCATGCCTATCCACACAACAACCCCATTAATGCCGTGGAAGAGAAGGGGAACAGGGGAGCTTTCAGGCTCTCTGCTGTGCAATGGAAGGGAGGGTGAAACATGCATCCCTGGGCAGATCTGTTTTTGAAAAGCAATTACTGGCAGGGAAGAGGCAAATCCCGCATTCCTCAGCAAAGGAATCTGGATGATGTCACCTCCTGCCCAGTGGCAGGAGCATTCCTGCCCACTGCAGCTCCATCCAGGCAGCCCCTGCCTTGGCTACAAATATTTGTTTTGGCTTGGGCTTTGGAAGCTTCTCATTACAAGGAATAACAGCAGGATGGACTCTCCTACTGTAAGGCTTGTCTCTGTACTAGCACATTAGCACAGGCCACAGGTTAATAGAGGTTCACCCAGACCAGCCAAAGTTTTACTGCCAGTAGCAGAAGTAGGGGGGGATAGGAAAGGTGTTGTTCGGTGTGTTTTGGGTCTTTTTAATCTGTGCAGTGTAGATGAGAGAGATCAGAAATCTCTTAAAATAGAAGGCTGCCTGCTCCACTAAACCACTTTTGACCAAATTCGCTCAGTTTTCTAGGCATGTAGACATGCCTCTAATCCTGTGGCTTTCTCTCCCTCCCTTTCCAGTAGGATACATCTAGCAGGATACACCTAATAGGATATACCTGGTACGATACATAGAATCATAGAATCAACAAGATGGAAAAGACCTTTAAGATCATCAAGTCCAACCATTACCCTAGGACTGCAATTACCACCACTAAACCATGTCACTGAGGGCCACATCCACACGGTTTGTGAACAGTTCCAGGGATGGTGACTCCACCACTTCCCTGGGCAGCCTGTTCCAATGCTTGATCACCCTCCCTCTGGAGAGATTTCTCCTAATATCCAATCTAAACCTCCCCTGACACAGCTTGAGGCCATTTCCTCTTGTCCTACTGCTTGTTACTTGGGAGAAGAGACCAATCACACCTTGCCCCATCCTCCTTTCAGGTAGTTGTAGAGAGCGATAAGGTCCCCCCCGAGCCTGCTCTTCTCCAGACTGAACAACCTCAGGTCCCTCATCCGTTCCTCATCACACTTGTGCTCCAGACCCTTCACCAGCTTCGTTGCCCTTCTCTGGACCTGCTTCAGTACCTCAATGTCTCTCTTGTAGTGAGGGGCCCAGAACTGAACACAGGATTCAAGGTGAGGCCTCACCAGTGCCCAGTTGATGTACCAGTACATCAACTAGGATGTCTAAAGAAAGTCAGGATCTTTCCTAACCAGCTGGAATAAAGTGCCCTTTTGCCTGGAAGTGGAGTCCAGTGCATGTTTCTAGGAAGAGCGTTGCAGGGGTATGGAGCAATTGTGGAGTGATGTGGAGGCTGGACCATGTGCAGCGTGGTGGTTTCTCCTCAAAAGGAAAAGATCGCTCATTATATCCTCCAAGACTGTTTTTAAGGCATTTGGGTGGGATTTAGTCACCTAAATTTGAGTGTTCAACCTTCCTTGGAGCCTGAGCTCAACATCTGCCTGAACTCTGAAGGCTGCTCTGGGGCAGAGCTCAGTTTCCAGCTCTTCTCTCTGCTTCTCTACATGTCACTAAATGCTCTCAGGAACCAGGAGGCCAGAGCACACCCTGTCGAAAATGTGACAGTATCCTCCTGCAGCTCCTTCCTGATAGTTTGTGTTTATAACTACTTTTTAAGATATCCATCCCATCAAAAGGTGCTGCTTGCACCCCACTGTTCACCTACTTCTCCTTAGCACCCATGAGGAGGCTGGAGGAGTAAATGTGGACACAACCGGAGGGGTCAGGGACTGATTGTAAAGTGGATGGGTAAGTTGCTTCATTATGCTCCGAGATAACCCACTGCTGGCATCTGAAGAAGTTTCATACTCTCTGACTTTGACTGCAGGTATAATGAGAGAGGGACAGTCCTGCCCTTCAGTGGAAATCATTGGAGGAGCAAGAGGATGTCCTTTGTGAGACACTTGTGAGGGTGGATTACTCCAAATCCCACAGATGCTCATGGGATCTCACTCAAGTCACTGATTTTGCTAAAATATGAGATGTGCCACTGGAATCCTAGCAACGGCACAGCGAGAGGAGTGATGGGAATGGAAGCCAGCTGTGTTTTTAACACCAGCACAAGGTATTGCCTCGTATCTGAGTGCATGGATGTGCTGGTTTGAGTGTTTAAAAAAGCACATTTAAGCAATCGCTTTTGGAGGTTTCTCAAGCTGGTACCTCTTGCATCTGCTGACCAGCTTGTTCTGCCAGAGGAGGCTGCGAGCGTGGATGGGAGCCCCAGGCATCAGTCTGGCTCTCTCAATACCAGCCTTCACTGGCATAATGGCTAAACCTGGATGGATCCATGCCATGCTGATGGGTGAAATTGTCTCTCCTTCCCCATGGGGACTGCAGGCTGAGCCAGGCAGGAGCCAGGCATTTTGCGCAGCTTCTGTGCAGCCTGAACCCTAAATCATCCCTTCTCCAACTAGTGCAGGACTTTCAGCAGCGCTCTGTTGCTTTTAAGCTCTGGTGATAAGAGGTGTCAGTGAATATTTCAAACCGTACCATAAACTACAGCCTGCCAACATAAACACTGTAAAAACACTCCCTATAAATCCTGCATCAGAGCTCATCCTTACTAGAACTGTTAGAATGCTATGGAATAGTTAAAAACCTGCCATGGGCTGCCCAGGAGGCTCTGGGAGAAAGAGATATGCAGTGCATGCACCCCCTATTGCACAGCAGAGCTTCCTCCTCATCCTCCCACCTCGGCATCTCAGGGTGAGCTCCGCTCATGGAGCGCTCAGTAAATGAGCCCCACACCCACATGCGTCCTATCCAGTGCACCAAACCTCGCCTGTGTTTGCCATTAGACACAGTATTTCCTGCAGAAAGCTGCCTGCTTTTCCCTGCTGCTCTTCTGGCCTGGCTGCATCCATCTCCTCCTGCTTTCCAGGGAATCCATCCCTGCTCTAACAGCTCAGAGTAAGATTATCTTGCAAACCAGCTTCACAAGTGCTCCATAGACCCCCACAGCTCATGCAGACCTTGAGGACTGAAGGAGGCTCAAAACCTCCTGCATTTGCCACAGGGCTTTCTCTGATCTCCAGGAAGAAACAGCTTCAGTCAAACTCTAAAGCAACCCAGACATCTGAGAAGAGGGAAGTCTGAAGCAGCCACAGTGCAGGGACCAGCCCCAGCTTTGGTCTCTTTGCTGTGGGTCCCACATGCTGAAGAGATCAGCAGTGCTGCAGCATGACTGGCATTAACCATGGGCCATCTCCAAGGCTGGGACCAAAGGAGAAGGCACAGCGGTCCTTCCCCTCTCTCAGAATCACAGTCTATGCAGTCCATCTCACCACCCTGGGGATGATGCCCCAGGTCTCCATGCCCTGACTGGCATGGGATGTCTCATGCTCCACCAAACACCATGTACATCCTGTGTAAACCTCTAGGTCCACTCAACCAGGAGCAGAGGCTATGGCTGATCTTGCCCATCTCCCCCTGGCCCCATAGCATGAAGAATGCTTTGTCCAGGGAGTTTGCAGCCTGAGCACGACCACCTCCTGCAAAGCCTCACCAAGCATGCAACAAAGCCCCATTGAAAGGCAGCCTTCCTCTGGCTGCCTTTAGAGAAGTGGCTACACAGGCACCAAGCAGCTTCTCCGGACCACTGTATAACCCTTCCCTGGCAGCTGGAGCATCGTGTGAGCCAGCAGCCTTCCCACAGCCCCAGTAAAACTAATGGCTTGTGGCATCTTGGATGACACTAAACATGTGGGCAACCAAAAGGAGACCAGGGTGTCCCATATGCAGCCTGTGGAGTCTGGGTGCTGGGATCAGCACAGGGCCCTGTCCCCAGTGGTCTCCACTTCCCTGTGGGACCCAACCACAATGGAGAAGCAATGCTATCAAATGAGGTTCTTTCCACAGAAGGGATTGTTTTGCACTGCCTGTGGCATCGTATTTTCACTCCCTCCTCCCCTCTTCTCCAGCATTGCTTTCTTTTTATTAGCTTCATCTGTTCTGACTTGAAACTCTCCAGAGCCAGGGCTGGCTCACATCTTCCCTGGAGCCACAAGGTGCTCCCATCCCACTGATCACAAGAGGAGAGCAAAGGGCTGCTCTCGTGCTGCAGAAAGCCCCAGGGGACCTGGCAGTGCTTGCACAGGCCACCGGGTCACCAAAACACTGCCAGAGCGAGCCAGACATCGAGACATCGCCTGCTCTTGCATCATGTCACTAGATAGCAGCTCCTCCCCAGGGCGCTGAGCAGAGAGACGGGCAGGGGGGAGGCAGCGGGGAGCTGCCTGCCCTGGAAAGGAAACGAGGACATTCATTTCTTAGTGAACCTGGTTAACTATTTCTGCCTGGGAGCGCAGAGGAAAGGGCTGGGCAGAGCCCTGTGCAGTAAATACCATTGTCCCCGGCAGGAAGAAAAAGGGATGATAAAAACGTGCCTGGAGGGATTTGGCTCAGGCTCACATTTGAACCAGCGTCAGGTTTCCGAAGCAGAGGCTTCCGCACGCACGGCAGGGCGTTCTCCGGGCTGAAACAGGTCAGGAATGTCATCTGGAGTCATGGATTAACTCTGCATTGGTCTGGGGGGGTCCCATGGACAAGAGATTGAAGCACCCAAAGATACTCAGTGCTGGGCTGAAGCATCATCGCCAGCTTCAGCATCAGTGGACAAAGTCACGGGAAAACAGCCCAGAAACACTTCCCGGTCCCCACTGTGGCCAAGCCACTGGGCTGGAGCATCACTGCGTTTCTGGGCTGTTTTCCTGTGATTTTGTCCATTTACATCCCGCCAGCAGCTTGCTGGTGGGTTTGCACGTGCCGTCTGTGTCTCACTGCCTTGCTGGCCTCTACCTTGTGTTCGAAAGGCACTTTGCACAAAGGAGATGCTTGTAAAGCTCTTTGCAAACGTGTTTAAGAGGGTATTAAAAAGGGTCAGAAATAACAAAGCAAAGCAGAAACGCAGCCTTGGGAGATGCTGAGCTTCCTCAGTCCTTGCTGTGTTGAAATGGGTCTTACCTCTGTTGAAATAGTGTGTAAATTCAACCAGAAAATAGGGCCTCATGATCCCAACACAATCCTGGCCCCCACAGAGACACCCTGTCACCCCTAGCACTGCCAGTTCCCCTCACAGCAGAGGCCACTGATGGTGGCATCCCCCAGGGATGATGACTGGGGCCAAGGCTGTTGGGTATCATTAGAGGTCAGAGTGATGGGACCAAGTCTGGGGCTAGTCCCTGTTGAGGGGAGCAGTGGATGGGTAGGAGGTGCAGTGCTGCTGTGTTGGGGGACCTCAGCAGGCTGGAGAAATGGGCTGATGGGACCCGGGTGAAGTTCAACAGAGCAAAGGCAGAATGTAATGATGGCCTCGGTGGGGAAAAAGACACATGACAGTGGGAATTGGCTGGGGAGCAGCTTAGTGGGCAAGGACCAGGGGTCCTGGTGGTCCAGTTGGACAAGAATCAGTAGAGCAAAGTTAGAAGTGAAATAGCAATTTACCCCATATGCCTAATTATTTTATAGAATCATAGAATATTTAGGGTTGGAAAGGACCTTAAGATCATCTAGTTCCAACCCCCTGCCATAGCATAGGACAGCGCTCCTCCTTTTCTACCCGTGTTCCCTGTCCTCTACTGCTACATCCCCGTGTTGCACTGCTGGAGTGCAGCAACCCACACAAACTCCTTTATTTTCTCTTTTCCTGGCAGCAAGGAGCAGAAACCACTGTGATTTACGTGACCAGTCACCAAGATCTCCAAGAAACACACCAGGTCAAAGGGAGCTTTGCAGCCTTAGAAATGACCCTTGGGCTTGTTGGATGAACCTTGGTGGGAGAGCTACAAACAAGCTGCAAGTTATGGGTGAGGAGAGTCCTTCGCAGCACTGGGACCTGCAGGAATACTGTGCACGCTGTGTGCCGTGGCCCATCTCCACAGTGCATTGCTGAGGAAGGAGGGGTTTCCTTATTACACACACTGAAAAAACTCTCCTGGTATTTCGGTCTTGGACAGCGCCCAAGGATTGTCTCAGAAACAGCTCTCAGCCTGCAGGAGAGTATGAGGCACAGATTCCCCATCAGCAACGTGCCCCTTCCTCCAGTTCCCATCCGCCCCTGACTCACTTGAGCGGGATTAAGCTGGATTTCCTTCCTCTGACTTTCTAAGGAGACTTTGTGCAGAGGACGGATTGCCCTCCTGTGGCATTGCAAGGTAACTTGGGTGAAAGAAGCAGCTGCCTGTGGCCTCCTATGACTCAAGGGACTCTGTTTCCCTCTGTTTGGGATAGGGGATGTTTGCTCACCCCCTGCCAGGAAAAGACACAGCCCTCTCCCATTAAGCACAGCTTAAATGAATTTATAAGCCAAGCTCCTGTGCTTGGTACAGATGGAAACGGCATTTTGGTATGGGAGGAGATGGAGCTCCCACCATATGAGAGAGAGAAAAGCCTTCCTGCCACACATGGAGCACAGTATGGATCAGGAGGTTCAAGAGGCCCTTCCAGCCCCACTTTCAGGGGATCTCTTTGGACAAATTGCGGTTGCAACCAAGCCTGCTAACAACTGTATCAGCAATCTAGAGGCAGGAGGGATGTAGCTAAGGGTCACCATCAATCACTAGGAAGATCTTAGGGTTTTATTGAGAACTGACCCAAAAAAGGCTATGGAAATGCAATAGCATCTCTACATAAGATTCCTAGAATCACAGAATGGTTTGGTTTAGAAGGGACCTTAAAGCTCATCCAGTTCCAATCCCCTGCCATGGGCAGGGACACCTTTGACTAGATCAGGTTGCTCCAAGCCCCATCCAACCTGGCCTTGAACACTGCCAGGGATGGGGCAGCCACAGCTTCTCTGTGCAACCTGTGCCGGGGCCTCACCACCCTCACAGGGAAGAACTTCTTCCTCAGATCTCATCTCAATCTCCCCTCTGGCAGTTTAAAGCCATTCCCCCTTGTCCTATCCCTACCTGCCCTTGCCAAAAGCCCCTAAGGACCTAGAGGTGTTGATGGGGGATACAAGCTGGAGGAGATCCCACTCCAGAGGAGTATCCTGTGTGTTTGGTAGCCAATGGGAGAGTTTTCTCTCAAGGAAGGCTGGTGGCCAAGATGAGTCCACCAAGGAGCAGGTTCAGCTCCCGCTGGTGGTGATGCTGCTGAGCCACTGCCCTCCTCATGCCTCAGTTTCCCCAGCTGTGCAGGAGAGACTTCCTTTGTGAGGTGGTTTGAGATGCGAGGATGAAAAGTGTGCTGACATCCTTGGATAGTATTGAGAAAACAATACAAAAGCACCTTATACACAACATAAACTTATCAATGGACCTTTTGTCCGTGGGTTAGAGACACCAGCTGCAAAACCGCATCTTCTGCTGGGGTGAGCTCCTACAGGCGCCTGTGCGTGGTCTTCAAAGACCAGCTCTTGAAGGACAAGCACGTATCACCTAATCTGATGCTCCAAGAGCAAGCAGGCTGCAGACCCCAAGATTTGCAGTGCAAGCACAAGTGTCAGAAATGTTACCCAAGGGACCGAGAGAAGGATTAGCAGGGAAACCAGACCCCAAAGTGTCTTCCTTTCCCCACCTCTAGTGGCCTGAGATGGGGAGGAGGTTCAGAAGGGGGACTGGCCAGAAGATCCCAGAGCACATAGGGTTTTCCATCAGGAAAAAGCTAAACCACCACTGGTTTAATCCCAAACTCAAAGGAGATGGATTTGCACTGCCCTGTGCGACGGGGGATGATTTATGCTGACAAAGTGTGCACAAACTGATGCCAAATAGGGATGTTATGTCTCTTATCACCGGCAGGAAAGGCAATACACGAACACTGGGTCAGGGTAAACGCGCTCCCCACCCAAGTGATGGGGAAAGGACAGAGAATGAAGAGCAGGGGAGAGCAGGAGCAGAGATGGGTCAAAGCAGAGGGTGGGGGTCTGCGAAGCACCAGGAAGCAGCCAAGGAAAACCATCGGCAAAATACCAAAGTAAAGTGGAAGGGGGGGAAGCAGCAAAACAAACCAAACCAGAAGGTAACATACGGAGAATGCCGGGCTCAGTCCCTTGCAAAAGCCCTGCAGGTAACAGCACCCTGCTAGTCAGGTAATCTTTAGCTGCAGCCAGCCTGGAAGGACATTCATACATCTCCAAAAAAATCACCATCCACTGGTGCAAAAGAACCTTGTACTGTTATGCAAGAGAGATGGACATGATGTCCATGGAATCAGGTGATGTAAATCAGCCTCCTGATCACAGCCACTGCTTCAGGCTTCTCTGAGGACTTCAGTAGGGTTCAGGATGTGGCATGCTCACAGCCAGAAGCCTCCAGCGGGAGCTTTCAGGGTAATGAGCTTGGGTGTCTAAGAATTAAGCTGCCTGGGAAAAAAGACAGCTGGAAGGCCATCTGGGCCTCTGACAGGACGGAAGGGATACAACTCAATGGAAGGGATACAACTCATGGCATCTTATACTACAGAATTAATTCTCTATTCTTCATCCTTAATTCCTCTTTATCATCAACAAACTGCATCTCTTGCTTTCTTTTTTTTCCATTTTCTAGCTGTGAAAGACTTTCATGAGCAAGTTCATGAGAAATTAAAGGGTTTTTTTCCACCACAAATATGTCGAGGTAGCATATAGCATCTGTAACGCTTCCATTTCACATAGTACTTTGCCATCAGCTTTGCAACTATGATCTCTGCCTCTACTTTCATACAAGGATCATTCCACTCTCCACCACCACCACAAATATATATGTATGCACATCCTAAATTCAGTAACACAACACAATGAATCAAAACCCTATAAAAGCAGGAATTACTCAGTTCTTGGAGAACTAGCACAGGATGTTGCATCTAAAACTAAATCAAAAGTAAATAACACTGCAGCAAAACTGGCAACTACCTTGAGATATGAAAACAGTGCAAGTCCACAAGACACCTTTATGCTTGTATAAGATGTAATTCTCTCCAAGAGAGACAAGACACCTTGCTTTCTTTTCATAAATCTGCTATGGATGGACAAATACGAGCTTTGTTTCTGCCTTCCAAAAGTACTTTTATTATAATAACTGTGTTCTGCTTGTTAGATGCCAGCAATCAAAAATCAAGAGGTTAAACCTGATACTCATTTTATAATGAATTTACATTACATGCAAAAAATAGCTGAATATATGCCATTTTAGTATTTTGTTGTGTCCATTTTTCTTACTCCTACAGGACATCAGAGAAAGAGTCAGTGGGTTTAGGATTACTTTAATACATAAATTATAGGTTCAGGCCTTCCATCTCCTCACATTGCCTCTGCAATGAAGTGAATGCTTTCTTTTCCATTTGGTAAGCAGTGAACAATAATTTCAATAAGAATAAAAACTTGATCAAGCAAATTAATTAAGGAAAGGCTGAGGCTAATCTTGGTATCTCATCATGCTGGCTGTTAGTGGTTATCAGTCTTATTTGTATTCCTTCACTCTCTAAAATCTATTCACATGACTGGAAAGGAATGAATTAGAACAGTGGGAATTTCAGAGCTTGTAGAAGACTAAGGAGAATTAATAATGTTGGGTAAGCAAAAGTAACAGCACTGTGTAAACTCATCTTGCTCAACTGCACATGGCATAGATTGTTAAAATGGTGAATTGTGAAGTTCTCATAATATTGGAATACCCCTAATAGGAAGTTTGGAGATAACAAAGGCTTTTTTGCACCAATAACTAAGATTTGAGCTCACTTGAAGTGATGAATGTTTGCTATTACATAGACCTATTTCTTGCCTATGTTCTGGTTCTTTAGTTAATTAACCAAAAGTCCACAAAAGCAGTCACTGAGATGAAATCTGATCTGCCCTCTAGTCCATAAAACTACAACTATTTCAGTAGGAAACTTTTCTAATTCAAAAAGTGACTTAGTATAGAATACACTCTCTGTGCTAGAAAATCTGCATTCTTAGTTGTACTTGAAAATCATATTTTGTAACTGGAGTGAAAAAACAGTATTTGTGGATGTGTTTAATATCTGTTAGTTAAGACAGAGTGAGACAGAGCATAAGGATTTTGTGCCTCACCAAAAGGAACATTTACTAAAGACCTGCAATTTCATTTGAATAAATCCATTTAAGATGGAATGAAATTACAGAGTCATCAATCAGAATGCCATCTGAAAGAAATGGGAAACTCAGGGCTTGGGAAACAAAAAAAGATAATTTGATTATAGGGTATATGGAAGCCAATTTCAACTTTCAAGTTTGGAACCTGCACAACCATTCTGTCCCCAGATCCTGAGCAAAGCCTAAGAAGAGCACAGCACGTGAAAGGATCATCTTGGTTTCCGACTCAAATCAAACAAACATACTGAGCATTCCTTTCTATAAACTGATCAAAGTCCTTTCTTGAAACTTGTTTTGTTTTCCTTCCCATTAATAAATTACATCACACGAGGCAGAAATCAGGGGCTTAGTTCCCTGTTCAGCAAAACATTACACTTGGCTAGAGACTCACTCCCTGAGAAAACATAACCCTATTTTGTAAAGTACTTCATTAAGCTGAATATAATGTAAGCTAAAGGCTGATAATAGATAACAGAAGAAAACCACTTAGCATTTTTCCCTTTTGTTTATGTTCTTTCTTCCCCTTCTTTCATTTCTCATTTTCCCAGTATTCTTCAGTACAGACTGTCTGTAATTGGACTAGAAAAACAAATTATTTGGACACGATGTATTTTACCTTTTAAGCCTGTACATAATCTCTCCCTTGCACAAGCTTTTCTGTCCTGTATAACAACTGAAATAACAAATGAGCAAAAAGAGTTATTCAGAAGGAAACAGAAGGCAGCTTTCTACCCACCACAGAAGTCCTTGAATGCCTTTCACCACTCATCCTGAGAGGCACCTGAGGTGCAAGTAACCCAGAGGGGCTTATCACAAGCTTGCAGTGCCTGTGGCAAGTGCACATATGGGAACTGATGCTCTCCCATCACCAACACATTTCTTGAACATATCCAAATGTCCTTCTTTCAGATAACTGTCTCCTTTGTTTATTACAAAAAGACAAAGAAAGCTGAGCAACTCCAAATGAACTGCCCTTAGTTAATGAATCTTATGATTTCATGGGCATTACTGTGGAAAAGCGACCATTACTCATTATGCACCTGAATTAAACACTCGCCATCACTTGAAATCCCACCACCACCTCCACCACCATGCTCAAACTCTACCAAGGTACATGGAAAAAAATTATCTTCTGAGTCCCATGACTTTAACAGTCTCCATACAGATATCACTGCTAACACATACACATCTGATTAACTAAAAAATCAAAACAGTGAAGGGATTTAATCATGAAAAGCCCACTAACTTCAATAAGAGGTCCATACTTAAGTCTGTAAATTTGTGCCACCAATACCATTCTGTAGGTTACCATTTATTTTTAAACAAAATTCTTTGCACTTAAGGAAAAAAAAAATCGCACATTTTGCCTATGTTTTAGCAACAGAGAGAATATCTTCAGGTTGACTTCAACATCTTAATTCTGTGAAAGGGACATCATATTTTGCAAAACAAATTATTCTGGAAAAAGAATAACATTAACCAATTAATTTAACTGAAATTGAACAATATTTCTACCTCCTGAAGAAGGGCTGAAAGGATTTAATCCATAAACTATAATGTAATGGAAGTAATTATGAGGTTTGACAATTCTTATAAATTGAGCATTGTGATTATATGCACTTCATTAACTGCCTTAACATGCTGGGTAAAATACTTATGATCGCATCGCTCAATTTACTGGCCTTAGCAAATGTAATGCATCTTACAGCACATCCAATATGCTAGCAAAATCTACACCTGCTAGAGCGTACATAAAATACTGCCCTCTTCTGACTAGTATCAACACAGTGGTGAATAGGGTCTCTGGTTTATGGATTTCTGCTTTATTCACATCACCCATGGGAAATTTTAAAAAGTTATTATATGCAACAAGGACAGTGCTGAAGATCTGGGCAGGCTCTCTTGAGTTATGCAGCCTCTCATTCTACCACAGTAACATAGAGGTTGTTTTATTTCCTAGGATGCATGATACCTTTCTCTCTCATCCTTCTGAGGCCTTTTTAGGAAAGCTGCCACTATGTGTTTCTGCATCCTGGGTAGCACTGGTGAAGTTCAATAAGATGTAATTCTCTCCAAAATTAGAGACTCCCAGATGTTCTGGGATGTTCATGCTGTTTTAAAGGGAGTAGGCTATGCAGAAGATAAATACAGAGACACCCACCCTCAAAATAAACAACAAGAAGAGGAAAATCAGAATGCCTACAAAAGTAAACAACTTTATCGCAAATTTAGTTCAGATTTTTTATTCCTACTTTTGAAAGAAGCAGATCTTGACTTGGTACTACTGAAAAGAGGTGTGATTGTTCTTAATTTAGAGAGCATTTACATCCATAGGATTAATGACATCCTTCAATTGTCATGGATCCTTTAATGGCAATTAAACATCACCAGCAAAAATGTTTGCAGGAATCATTGAGGTGTTGGGGTAGCTTTGTTTTTCTTAGCCCCTCCTTCCCCAAATATTTACAAATTCCATAGGTACATGTACTTCAAATGACTCATTTCTCAGTTTAGAAATCTACACCTGCCTTGTTCTTGTGCTTACAGAGGTTCTGAAATTTTGTTCCCACCTCTATGACCAATCATAGCATTTTGGTAAGCAGCTCAAGGAGAAGCTGACTTATGAAGGCATATGAAGGGTACTCAGTATTTCTGAAAACTGTTGTATAGTATGCTGAGGACGTACATGGCAGGAAGCTTTCTGGATGCATACAGTGACAGCAGCACATAGGGATTTATCTGCATGACACTCTGCTGCTCAAGGGTATTGTTTTGTAACTCATCCTTTTGATTAATTGTCTAGTCAAAATATCATGCTTTAATTAACAATGTTAAAGAAAGAGACTGGCATTTTTGTAAGAATTTCAGCTTTTAAAACAATTAGTTCTATTTCAGTTTTCGTTAAAAAGTAATAAAAATCCAGTAATCATTGTATACTGAAGAAATGCTAAAAAGTAGAGGAACAAACAATACTATTCCTGTCATAGAAAATCCTTGAGAGGACAGAGCTTTGACATAAGAAACAGTTTTCTAGTAAAAGAAAAAATAATCTTTTTTATAATCTGTAGGGTTTCATAATATGCATATTTCTGCCATCTCACTTTAAAGTGGTGGCATCGCAGCTTGTAATTTGCATAAAAATCATGCATTTCTAACAGAAAAAAAAATCAATGTAGGAGTCTTTCCAACTATTAGTGAAACACACACATATGCCTATTTTTTTCTGGAATGAGTAATAGTAATTCTTCTGAATACTCTGATCTCTGAACAGAATACTTTGGAGTTCTGTGGGCAGTTCATTAGGTAACAGAATCGAAGGAATGACTTGTAGCTGACTAAAAGGGTTACCCCAGTCTGAAAATATGCAGACTCATGCAAGCATTCAAGAGAGAGCTGCTACTGCAAAGGTATCTCACTGAAAGTTTAAAAGCAAACATGTGTTTACTGTGACTCAGAGAACAATATGGCCCCCTGCCCTTCAACACAAGAAAGAAAATAAATAAAATAAAGATGAGAATGTCACTTTGACATTTCCAATCAAACATTCTTAGCTTGTAATGTTGCAAGAACATTTTCAGCATTGTAACATTCAACTCGTTCAACTCTTCTACATCGTGCAGCTGAGCAAAGCTCAAGTGTTTTGTATTAGCATAGCATATTAAAAATAACAGTCAGTGACAGCTGCACACTGCTGTTTCTCACACAGGTCTTTGATACTTCTTTATTGGTGGCTGGGGACAGGAAAGATTAGAAAAAGTAGAAGTCATAAAGAAATATAACAAAATGTGAAGATCCTACTGGTAATGCCCAGAATACATTGGAATTTACCATCATATAAAGGAAGAATGATAGTGGTCGTGTCTTTAGTAGGCCATGGTTTGATTTGGGTTTTTTTTAAACTCTCTTTTTTAAGTCTTAGAAAAACAATCATAATGCTAAGTTTGTTAACTTCTAACAAGTTTTCTTAGTCTTAAAACATCTGCCATGAAGCTATAACAGACTGAGGAGACTTGACTACGTATATCATAGAATAGGGTTGGAAAGGACCTATATATATCCTACTATTGAGTATACAGTCATATATGTCATAGTACAGTACATAACAAAATGTGCATAAAGTCACAGATCATGTTATGTATCATGAATAGTTATTTTCTTGCTTTGCTTTCTCTTTAGAGAAAAAGAAAAAAACTAAACAAAACAAAAACCCCAACACTATCTGCTCTAACAGCTCCCTCAATTTCAGCAGAACTCCCCAGAAAAGTAGACCATATGTCATGTACGTATGTATACATGCTATTTATTAACAGAATTTGGGCTAAGGAAGGACAGAAAGCTGGTTCTTGGGTAGCATGACTCTTTATTTTTTTTTTTCTTACAGACATTATTATTTAGCCAAAATTGATGAAAATATTGAAAACAGTTTTAGTTGTATTTGTTATTTTTTCTTTTTAATATCAGAAGACATAATTGCAAAGCCATCAGATGAAACACTCATTTTTCTGTTTCATTTTACAGATTTTTAGAAATGACATTATAATGAAATATAAACAAAATATGCTTTAGCTGAACTGTAATGCAGAAGTTTGTATGAGAAATGTAATGCAATTTCCCTCTGTCTCAATTCATAATAAAATCAGTTGTCAAAAGTTCTAAAGAAAGACAAATTCCAATTTTCACTTAGTGGTAAGCTAATATTTGAAAGACTTTAGTTTCCTATTACACAGGCTTTCTATGTGACTGAGTCAGTGACTTCACTTACAGTTGGATGATAACAAGAATTCAACTTAGCACCTCCTGGAAGTTACTAACCTTCACCTCAAACTACCAGAACTATTGGCTCAGTAACACATAGCATGATCCTATGTAATAGGGAAATACATGAGTTTTAAGCACCTTATAGAATAAATGCATTCAGGAGGGATACAGTTATACAAGATACATTTATAAAGTATGTTCAAATCTCTACACTCTGTTATTATTAATACTTATACAGAAAGTAACAGTAGTTACTACCAGAACAGATATATTAGCCTTGTGTATAGAATATTAAAGTTCATAATAGAGTTTTTAGAAGAAAGACTGAAAGACTTTAGGAACTTGGGATCAATAGGCAAAAGTTGGGAGAAAGGTGAGTGAAGGGACTCCTAAGGATTAAAAACATCAAATTGAAATAGTCAAAATTCCGCACTGGAAAAGGCTAATAAATGCATGCTCTAGACCTACCTATACCTGTACCTATATGTATACAAACCTGGGACTTTGTGTGTGTAACACAGTGCTCCTCAAAAAAGGAAGCAAGAGAGTATTGAGCAGAAAGATTTGAAACTTTGAAGATGGTATAAAATGATTTGAAATAAATGAGTAGAGAGAAGAGACAGAGTATTCACAAAGCTAGATAAACGGGTTTATCACAGAAAAATATTGACTATTGACAAATGCAAGGGAGCAGACGCTGGCAGGAATACCTAGAATTGTTCACACACATCATTGAGTTCTAAATCAGCTGTAGCCGTTTGTTAATAAACCTTGAGTGTCAGTACAGATAGCTTTTGGAAATAATTTGCTTGCTACCCAGCAGCCAACAGAAAAAGCTTAACGTTTGTCAGGATGTATAAAAAATGGGACTAAGAATAAAAATGAGATTACAATGACACTACATAAATCAATAGTGAGGTTTACTTGGAGTGTTCAGTCATGGCTACACAGCTTAACGGAGATATAAATTAAATAAGGGATCCAGAAACTGACAACAAAAACTATTAAACTGCAATTACTTCATATCCTCTACCCCAGAGTTAAGATAGTAAGAAGGCATGCTACAAAGGAGGTTAACTGGACTCTCCTGCATACCATTCGTAGCATCAAAACAAGAGGGCATTCAATAAGTGAGGTTAAACTGATAACAAGAAGAAATTATAATGGATATAAATTTACATGCTTCAGGAAATCTGATCATCAACCACTAAATACCTGGAATTACAAAATACTCCTTGATAGGTAATTCTGCCAATAACTCTTCAGTAAGATTTTGTTATCTTTCTCTTCCATAAAATTGAGGCCACCTCTGGAGACATGATATGGACAGGCAGCATCTGATTCAGTCTGACAATTCCAATGCTTCATTGTTTAAACTGCAGCCACAGATCATGAAAGAGCTGATACTAAGTATATTGCTAATATTCAATAATGAGGCATTTCACACGTGGTTTTTAAGAGGTACAGTTCTCCAGGTAGAAAAAAAAGCCGCAAAAATGCTAAACATTTAAAACTGCTAGAAACCATTTGAAGAGAGAAAGACATATAGACAGAAAAATGCAATTTTCTCAGCAAACTCAAGAGCCAGGAACTTCTTTTCACCAGGTGTAACTTCTTAATGTGAATGAGCATACTGACTCTAGACCAGTGAAGCACAACCAAGACTACAATTCTCAAATGCTGTGAAACCTCTGAATGTTAAAAAAAAAGAACATGTAAATAGAGCTCAAGGACATGTCACTATGCTCCTTCCTGTCACCTTTGCTCGGATAGTGCCCTTAAATATAGGCTTTCCTTACAAAAGTCTATGCATGCTAGGGAAAAAAACAAAACAAAACACTAAATGTTATGTTGGCAAAGTTCAGTCAGCCTCTGATTGAGACTATGCTGTGGTCTGAATATTTGACCCCCGATTCCAGCTGGAATTGCAACAATCATTCATGCCACTACAATACAAAAGGGGCCACACTGAATCTTGTGTGAAAACAAGTCTCCTGCTGTGAAAGAAGTAACAATAACAGACATTTATAAAATAAATAAATAAAGAGCAAAGGAGCTCTTAGTTCTTGATAAAGGAGGGAAAAAATCTCACTCATTGCAGAATCTGTGAAGCTTCTGGGACTTATTATTGAGAGGTTTTGAGGGTGGGGATGTTGAACAAGTTAAGCACAATTGCCATGGAAAATAAACTGTCAAAGTTTTTCCCATAGTTCTCCTCTGTCTTTTACCACAGCAAAATCATAATACAAATACCAAACGTGGGCAGCCTGATTCAGACTGGAAACCATATTGCATGTCCTTGATGCTTTCCCTTCCAGTATCCCCTTTACAAATACTTTCACTTACAACAAGAATGCCCACTGGGATTAACTCTGTTAAGATCCAATTCCTGCTAATGCGATTATGTGAAATTTGGTCATAAGCAACTAAAATGGCTAAATTTTGATTCAGATGTATCCTAAGTTTGCTTTCACAGAAGTTTTTTTGATTATGTGTGAATCGTTTGCTCTGGAGCTCCTTCTAGCAAACAAGTCACAGAATCTAAAAGAAGCTACAGGCTCAACAGTAATAGATACTAATATACAGAACAGCAGCACTTGAGAAACTTAATTTCTGTCATCGCAATGATCTGATGGCACATTAGTACCTATGTATTTATCCTATCTTTTATTTCAGAAATTTTAATAACAATTTATATGTCCAGAAAGCACCCTTATAATCGTAGAGTTCTCAAGCATAGACAGACTACAGTTTAAGCAGCAATATCTAAATTTGGCCCAATCATCTAATGAAAATGCATATTCATTATGAACGCTACACACCATATTTCAACAAAAGTATACTTTTAATCTAGTAAGATTGCTTTCTTAGAATTACCATCAACATGTTTACTTTTTCAGTTTTTGCATTTTTGCATTTAAAAATCTTGAACTAGACATCATGACTAAGTTAAAAGGTTCTACCAACAAGCCATTGCACTAAAAGCACTGCCAAAATACAACTTTGTTTCCTGAACATTTTTAACATTGTTTGATTTTGTGCTTGTGCAATGCAAACATCTTGTGTTCACATGAAGTAAAGAGGAAAAAAAACCCAACCCAGCCATATAATCCAATGACTTCTATAGTACTTACAGGAGTAAGTTAAATATGTGAGTATACATGTAAAGATCCTCCATATTATAAAGAGCTTTTAACATTTATTTTTCAGAGTTTTCTAAATGTTCTAAATTCACTGCAGTAGGCATGACTGAGAAAACATATTGGTCCTTGCTCTAAAGAGCTTATTTGTCTCAGTTCTCCAGGAGCTGACTGCTATAAGCAAAATGAAATCAGCTCCAAACTCCAAAGAGATTAAATATCACAGCTACTTGGTAACTGTACCACATAAAAATAGCTAATGAATTCAGTCTTGACCACAGTTCACACCCCAACTGGCATGAAACAATAAATATCAGTGGGCAAAACCAAGAAGTGTGAAGTCTTCCTATTCTGAGTCTTGTTGGCAGCCTCAGAGACAATCTTCCTGAGCACTTCATCCTTTGCTAAAGCCCATAAGATTCAGGGGAGTATTCACTGACTTCTTTCAGTTTCAAGCATATACAGAAGTCCCTATTTCTTATCCAGGACTTCTTTCAGAAATCAAATTGCAAGTTGTATCCTGTGGAATGAAAATAATTTGTACAAGTAGGGGAACAAGATGAAGTGTTTCACGTACAAGCATATATCTTGTAGCATAGGGATGGTATTTAGCCCTAGCTCCAGACCAAGGACTCCTTGGGACCCTCTTTGCCAACTCGCATAACTACTCGGTTCACTCCATAAGTATTAAAGTATAATGGTGTTTTCAAATACGTGACAACATTGCGTAGACAATCCATGAAAAAATTATATTGTCTGTAAATTACTTAGGCTTCTTCGTAAGTTTCTGATATTTTTTTGTCATAGTACCTAAAAGTACCCCTGTGAGGGATATTATTGCTTGAATTGGCCACAAAAATGAGAACTCTGAACAGAATGCAACTCTTTCAAACTTATCAGTGAATCTATGCTGGTTAAGGAGGCAAGGCTCTCCGTGTAACTTCTGTCAGTACAGTCCACTGTATGGTACAGATTCTTTAGGGCAGATACAAAACTCAGTTCTACAGAAGCTTTCTGCCTTTTTTTTTTCTCCCTCCACTGTAGCTACTGAGCTTTCTATAGGAGGTTTAAAAAGTGCCTCAACTAACTGACTGAAGAAGAAACCCCCTAAGAGCTATTAGAGATAAAGAAGTCCCTCTTCCAACCACTGGAGGCTCAGAGGGCATACCAGGGTAGTACACTTATTGCTCCAAGTTCCTCCTAAAACCCTAGGAGGAAAAAAACCATATAATTAAAGCTGGTGAATATCATATTGATTAGCACCACTGAGAGAAATTAAAATGGACCTTCATTATAGATCTCTAAAAATTACACTGTTCTTTATCAGGTACTAATTGGTACAAATATTAAAACCTGATGAAATAATTTTCAAGCATTTGCAATATTAACCCACCTACCACCTGATTTTATAATTTTTCAAACATTACTTTCAAGCTCCTGTGGCCAATTATATAGTGTTATTATTAATTACAACTTGCAGCTTGAAATACAGTGTTATCAATAGAGTTCAGGTGCATAAATATAAAAGTAAAACTTCAAATTGAATTAAACTGCTTGCCTTTTGTGAGGGCATGTTAGAATATTATTAGCTATGCAAATTAATTTGTTAAGCTTGAAAGCAGTCTTTAAAGTGGAAATATCTCTAGGAAAAAGGTAACACTTCACGTACTGTATTTCTTCAGTCTTCACATTGCAAGACTGGCTTAAATAACGTCATGGGAGGGGGGGAAAGAAAGTCTATTCATCAGCTTATTTACCAAGATATAGAAAGGTTTATCTTTATATCAAAGGTGTACAAAGATTACTGCAGTAAACGTGAATTAATCTCAACAGCAATCCATCTTATTTATTTCTAAATTATCAATGAATATTCAATGTGAAGAGGAAAGGTTACACACCCTTAAATTGTGTTTTCCATCTCAATCCTCCCTCCCCACTTTGCACTAATCTTTCACTTTATCCATCGAAAGTTTTAGAAGTCCAAAAGATATTAAAGGTAAAAAGTATTCCAGTAAACTGAGAAAACCAGAGATAAAATGCACAACCACAGATTAAAAAAAAAAAAGATAAAACACAAAGATGACCTAAGAACTGTGTCAAAGAAATGTCACAGAACATTCCCTATGTAAACAAAATACAGCTAGCTAAGTTGAAGTCTAAAACAATTTAAATAAAGCTTATTTAAAGCTTTTTAGTGTAGCACTAATTCAGTATATGTATTCATTATAAGTAGGTATATAGTTATCAATGTGACTGTAATGGTAAGAATATTATGGAGAATCATAAAGTAACCATGGTCTCTTCTCAGAGAAATGCTGTTAACAGAAATACAGCAGGATAAAGGAAGTATATAAAGCTACGAAACGCTGTTTCTAAAAAATAAACATTCAAAGGTACATGCTGATATTAAGTACACTGTTCTCTTCTGAAATAAAGCTGCTACAAAGTTATGTCATTTTGGCTTAGTCAAAGATCTGGTCCTAAATCCACATCTCTATCTTCTTTACACCTCTGTCAAGACATGAAAAATCAACTTAAAAGCAAAAAGGGGCAAGCAATGCTGAAGTTCCTCACCTATTCTTAATGATCAGTTACAGTTCTATGCCTATATCATGTGTACCTCCTCTTCTTGTAGTTTCCAAAGCTTTTCACTGGCAGTACCCATTAGTACTTGCATCATTTTTATATCGAATACTAGTGGGGATAAAATCTGTCGCATAGCATTTCTTATATTACTTGTGAATTTGTTATATTTTCCAGTACAAAAAATTGCACTACCTGACCAAGTATTCTGACCCTAAAGAGATTTTTCTGAACCAAATGGTTCTGTATTCTGTAAAGAAGTAAAAAGGATCCCATGACTTTCTCTCTGATGTTAATTTCATTTGGTATCTAGTAGCAGGAGGAATGAGCCATCAAGAGAAAGTAGGATTAGAAACATTCCAACATTTATTTTGTCAAACGCATTAACAGCAAAGTAAATAGAAGAGCAATATTCAGCATGACAGTTTAATGAGAACTTGGTAAAATGTGCTTTCTTCTTTTCCCCTTTTTAGTTTCTCTCAGTAAGTCAAGTTTCTCTCAGTTTAATGCTTAAACTCTTCATTTTGTATGAATTCATTCCTTTGGCCAATGTACCAAAATGATTTGATTGTGATGCAAAATTGTTATAGTGATATCATTGATTAACTTTGTAATGGGAGTAGAAAAACCTATACATTTAATTATTGTCTTCAAACAATAATGCATGGAAGAATGCATTGGAATAAGTACCATTCCCTATTCTCTTTACAATCATTGTCATGTAAAATATTTAATTTCCAGCTATGCTGTGTCCCAGACAGGATCTTTGTCATTAAAATGAGAGCAGATTTTGATATGTAATATATTCTGTGACATGTCAGGGTGGCACCACTTTGACCTTTTCAGTATTCCACATTTCATTTGGAAGCCTGTTCTTTCCTTTCTGCTCCTGTTAGTGATCAAGAAATAGAAGCTGAACACAGGGCCAATCAAACTGGAAATTAGAGACAGAGTCAAGCTCATGACAAATAGGCACCTGAAATTGTAAGCACATGAAATTAATCTCTATTTCAAAAGTATTTTTAAAATACCTCTTTCTTAGCTGGCTAGAGAAAACTTAAAAACAAATAAACAAATAAGCTTTCCTATTTGTATTTTCAAAACTACATTCTCACATGTCCTCTCACGTGCTGAGCTTCCTTTGGAAATGGATATATCAATTACTCTCACATCCTTTCCTCAAATTTATTGTCTTCCATTATGCTTATCTTTCCATTAATTTCACTTCCAGTTGTTGGTTACTTATCACAGGATGTGAAGAACTCAGGAGCTGAGCTGTCCTATGCATTTGTGAGCCAGCAGCACAAGGGGAGCAATGTCCCCATTAGATTCTTTTAACAGTTTATTAACATAAAGCTGGTAAGTTTTGCTGGTTTGTGCAGATTTATACCATGTGATGAGTTTTATAAACCCATCTAGTCTCTATAGTCTCAGGCCTCCTAACTAGATCCTGTTCAAACTTTCCATTTTAAAAGGGATTCCAGTCCTATCGTTCAGGTTAAAGTCTGAGGACAATGAATAATAGAATCAGGCTGGAAGGGACATTAAGAAATCATCCGATCAACCTCCCAGCCCCAAGGAAAAACTAAGTACACTTACATAATCCCTGGAAAGGTGTTTGTCTAATGTGTTCTCCCAGATCCTCAGCAGTGGAGGCTCCAAAATGTCCCCAGGCAAGCCGGTCTAATGCTTTAATGCCTTAACCATTAAAAGGGGCTTTCTACAAATCTAAATGGAATGATGCTAGGGATTAATTCCATTGCTTCTGTTCACATACACTGTATTTGGATGAACAAATGGTCCTCTACCTGTCTGTAAAAGCCATTTGTCTATTTGAAGACATCATTTTCCACCACCTTCACTTTTTAGTCACCTCTTCTTCAGGCTAACTAACCACCTTGCTCAGTCACTCCTCACAGACCACCTTTTCAAGATTTGTGATTGTCTTTGCTCTTGCTTGTGGAGTCTCTCACCTGTTGCAAAGTGAGGGTCAAAGCCTGTACTGAGTCAAAATGAGGTTTCACAACTGCCAGACAATTTGAAGGATTACTCACATTATTTTACAGATGGTATGCCCGTCTGCAGGTTCATGAGGAATATAGGTAGGTTATAATTTGCTATCATGCTCAGATCATTTTTTGAAAGAGTAATTTCTGACCAGTCTTTCTGTATTCTTCATTGTACAAGTTCTTGTGAAAGCGCAATGTCTTGCATTTTTCTCAAATTGCATACTATTTTTTCAGAGCATATCTTCAGTTTTGGACTCTAATAAGCTCTTCCAATACACTCCTAGTCCTTCCTAGCTTGAAGTCACCCCTAGATTTTACAAACATAGCCTTCATTCCAAGTCCATTTGGACTAAACATGAAAATATTGTCTAGTACCTGATCCAGCATAAACACCTGCCAAATACCACATAACACATTCATCCTTTTAAACAGAAACCATTGCTTATTACTCTCTGAGCAAAGTGTTCTAAATAGAACTGCATCCAACCTGTGCTGTTGCCACCTAGATCACAATTCTCAAATAAATTCAGAAGAATATTGTATGTGACAGATAAGAGAATACTACAAAATTCAGGAGACAAGACACCAAGAGCTTCTCATCCAGCTATAAAGCTAGGGCAGCCAAACTATTTACTGCTGTATTTGACACAATAGATAAAATATCTCTTTTAGATATGAAGTGTGGAAAATTATTCGTGCTTTTGCTAAGTCCAGATCAAACCATTGTACTGCAGTCAGCCTTGGCTCTCCCATGAAGACATGGATGGGATGGATGTCTAGGATCTGACAGCATTGATTAGAAGTTAGAAACAGAATATTTATTAGTTAACTAATCGAGCATGTTATATACACCGGTTCCTTAACAGCATAAATCACTGTGAGTTTGTCTTAATGCCAGACTGTTACGAGCAATCAGAAATGTTTACAGTTCAAGCATAAGTACCTGAAACACACATGCACTCAAACTGACTTGAAAGAACCAGAGTTCATACGTACATACCCTGAAAGCCAAGTCCAGTAGATTAACCCAGGCTTTCTGAGGAAGGACAGGAAGGCTGTTTGCAATTATTATTTGTTTAAAGAACATTATTTTGTGTCATTTAACACTGTAGTTGGTGAAAGACTGATTCTGCCCTCTTTCAAACAGCCTGCTACTCATCACCTCATACCTTGGTGTCCAAAATCTATTGTTCCTGAGAAATAGCCATTTTATTTTCAGGCTAGAAATAACTATGATAATGGAGGGGAAGAAGATCAAAGGGACTTAAATATACTTCTCATAATAATGCCTGTATTTATATAGCACGTTTCATCCTGATGGAAAAGTAAAACAGTCTTTGTACTTCAGAGTTTTGTTTTGGTTTTTTTTGTTGGGTTTTTTTTTCTGTATTTCAAATTCATCAAAATTAAGACCCCTAGATTTATCAGCGCTGGAACATGGAAAATGAGGTCTCATGGGATTGTGATTTTTCTAAACCAAATTAATCACATCTCCTGTAATTCAGCCGGTGTTTGCTTTTTGCCCCTAACTCATCAAGGAACTCCCCCTTTCCAAAAAGGGCAAGAGACATAAATTTTTTGCCTCTCTTGGGAGCTGTCTTTAACTTGCTGCCAGACTGTCACCCTGGCAGACTTGTGAGCAGCAAAGTCATCCATAAACACCTCCACTTGAGTACAGGTAACACGCCTGCAGGTGTTCTGATTGCACTGCGTAGATCTAGGCAGAGCTCAGCAATGCTCTGTAACCCAGCAGCAATAAGTACAAAATCTGATAAACACACACTCACCAATTTCTCTGGAGATCTGGGTGAATGCCTCCACGCCACTCTCTCCATAGTTGCCTTCAGAAGCCAGCGTTGAGACATAGTTCCACCCAAGGGCTGTAACAATGTCAACCATGGCCTGTGCTTGGTAGGAGTCCGGTGGAACTACCCGAGAGAAGAAGTCATACCTGGTGTTATCGCTCAGTTCTGGAGCTGTAGATGCATAGCTGATTTGAGGTATCTGCAAATAGAATGACAAATCATTCAAGCCAATCTAATATCATTTTACACTATATACTTGTATGTTTGAAAGGCTTAAAATAGATTATGCACAGAAATGAATATCTTGTTTTAATTAAATCAACTCATCAGAAAGCAGCTCAAATTTTGTAAAATGTCAGTCAAGTCTTATTGTATAACACTCTCACCAAGAAATAATGCATTCTGCTTTTCTTCAGATGTCATGATTCTTGACATGTAAGTGTAACAACTTCTTTTTTGATCCTGGCTCTGATAAGAAAAGGTGAAGAAAAAAGAAGGAGGAGTTCTTACTATTACTACAGAAGATTAAAAGGTCAGTTTTGATAACTGCGATTCTTAAAAGTGCTACAGTTAAATTTGATGAGTAAAATGTAGATTATTTCCATTTCATTGCTTTGTTTATTTATGTACATGCATATGTGCTTTCCCATTTTATCCCTATTTTTTCAAGCTTTCTCTGTCATAGATTTTTCATTTTCCACTTTTAATATGCTATTACATGATTTAAGAATATGGAGACTATGTAGTTAATATCAAAAGCATCTGAAATATATAAAAAAATCTATATACAGTATACATATAGAGAAGGAGAAAGGATGGTAATCTTTGAAGAAAACACTTCAATATTCTTAGTAGAAACAAATAAACAAAAACCGCAAGCACTAAATAACTTAAATACATTTTTAAAATAAATTATTATTTGGGGTAAAAAAAACACCAAAAAACAACAACGTAAGGTGATTTTCTATTAACTCCTCTATTAGATAAATGATTTGGCAATGTCCAGAAGAAACTGTCTGTAAGCAATACTCAGTTATTTCAATTATTCTGAAGAATATTTTGGTGCAAGAAAGTTGAATTAACATTTACGCTAATTTAAAAGGTAAATGATTTTCTCATTTAAAATGGCAAAACTGATGAAATAGTCACTAGCTTGAAATGAAAGATATTCTAAATATTGCATTGCATTTCCAATCCAGATTAATAATATGTGCTTAATACACATTTTACAAAATATAACATAGTCTTCAAGAAAGCAGTCTGAACAGAATTCCCAAATTCATTCTGTTTAGAGTTGAATTTAGCAGTCCCAGATAACAGGTGTCTGGTAAATGCTCACTCTTGTATTACATGCTGTAGTAGAAGGTTTGCAATCTTTAAGTCCTGTACAGTGCTTCCTCATCAGCTCAAACTGAAAAAAGGGATTTGAAGTAAATATAATGGATTCAAAGAGTCTGGTCATTAAACATACCTGCAAAGACAGCATAGACTTCTACAGCCTGAAAAACAGTTTATAGCCTAAGGGATGGCAAAATCATTTCTCAGTCAGAAGCAAATAAAATAAACTGTTATATATCTTGGCTATATTCTTCTTCAAGATATTTTCTACTCATGGAAATACCTCAGAATAAATAATCTGAAATGTTATAATAATAACAACCAAAGAGAACAGAAAAAAGGAAAGGGAGGATCACAGAAAAAGCAGCTAAAGGTTATATCTCATGGAAATCAGTATTTCTAACATAGCAAAGATCCACCACATAAAAATAATGGATAAATTGTACTTACAAAACTTACCTTGTATAAATCCCTTTCTTTCAGAAAATGTTTGAAATATCTTTTTGTCTTTACAGACAAGAGCTTTTGGCTTATTATAACAAAATTATGCACACTTAGAGCACATACCATTTCCTTTCTAAATTTACCCTATTACTCTCTAAACCAGTTGTATTTTTCCAGATGGAAAAGAATAAAGACAGCCTGTGTGACTTTACTCATTTTGCTCCTTGGTGTGCCGTTTCACAAATGGCATCATTGCTTTGTTGAAAGTTATTTCATCAATAATCTTCATAAAATCAACACCAAGAAGAGATCTTGTAGTCAAATAATTTGTCATTGAAAATCTTGAGGCCTAGAACACAGGGTTATATCCATTAACTTTCACAGCTCCTGTTTCTCTTCAGGCATGAGATGAATAACAATTCCTAGATATGTGTTTGTAGGAGAGTTGTTGGTTGAACCACAACAATGAGATATTTTATGTACTATGAATATCATTTATTTGGGACCTTGGAAAACGCAAAGAGAAAAAGCTATTTTACTACTTTTCATCTCTTTGTAGTTCAGCTTCTTCTCTAGAGTTATTTCTGACAGCAGTGGAAGGAAAACACAGTCCAAATCCAATATACCCTGAAATCATTGAGCGCACCTAGTAGAGTAAATTCACCACTGGTTTATAATTTATGCCAGTTTTTTACTAGCATGAAAGCACAATATACCATGTAAAAGTATGGAGAAAGACACTCTCTAAATAGCAAGCCATAACTAAGTTTTAAAAAAAAGGGTTCATGCAATGGCATAGGAAAAATTCTCCTTATTTCTTTTAGTACACATTCCTTATAGTTATAGACAGCACTTTACATTCAAGATTTTTCTTCCTGAAATTGCAGATCTCCCACACAGAAATACCTCATGGATTTCTTTCCGTGAAAGCATTTTCCATGAAAGTAAACAGAAGCTTCCTTCCTTGTCTGCTTTTAAATGTACATCTGTATACAGGGGAGCACTGAAAAATAGCTTTAAAATTTAAGGATCTGGGATATGTTCCAATGGTTACTCAGTTGCTGAAAAGACTCAGAACAAGGCTCAAAGAAATTGTTTGGCATGAGGACAAATTGTTAGGATTTAGTGGTTCAATAACCCATGAATGAAAAATATATACATTAAAATGTAACAACTTTAGTTATGGACTATAGGTTTAATAAACCATTTTACATGTCCCCAAGTACATTTTACAAGATAGACCATAATGCTGCCTAAGCAAGGGAGCTGTTATGCTCTATCAATTCAGTAATATGTGTTTTTTAAACTCCCTAAATACAGACTGTGTTTATACCTTAGGTTCCACTGGCCCCTTGAGACATAAATTTGCATTTTGAAAAAGACCTATAAAAGATTTTCATATTTCTCATTCTAGATTTCTCAATCTAAATTTTTGAAATTAAAAACAATATGTGTAACATTTACATTGTATTTAAGTGCTATATAGCACTTTTAATAGCATATTTCCTTTTCTTTAGGGAAAAAAGGGGAAAACCCAGTGGACTATATAACCACATTTCAATCGGTTGTCACACAACAGCTGCCACATTTACTGATAATGACTAAAAGCATTCATGTTTGAATGTTCATCAATATGCTTTTTCTATTCTTTCCTACTCTATGGATTGGCAACTGCCTCCCATTAACCTATAATCTGCTGATAAACACTCAACTTCTAGTAGGTGAGAGACTTGAACTCTTTGAAATTATTATAGAGATGAATTCTTAGAAGCCTTATTTTAATCCTTTTTTTAAAAAAAGCTAAAACTATTTTTTGAATGTTTAAAACCAATCATTTATAGAATAGAGCTTTGTAACAATATCCAATTTTACTGGATTAATTATTAACCAGTATTAACCTTGGTGCATACTGAACTACTGCTGAAACTACCAGCAAGCCCTCAGTCCTTTAAGTCCATATTGGCTTCATCTCATTCTACTATTCAGTCGCTGACATTGGAAAATGATTCTGCATGCTTAAAGAAATAAAACAATTTGAAAGAAAAAGAAAACAACTGCTTGTAACTAAGTAGAGCAGCTAATCCTTCAAGATACATTCAAGCCAAATTCAGCACTTGAGAATAGTCTCTGTTTTTCCTGGATCTTTTCATATATGTCTTTTAGCTGATTAAAATCCATCTCCAAGGATCTCCACTTCCCAGAGGATTAGACAAGATGTAGCAGTTACCCTCAGAACTAATTGTCCACAAAGCACGGCTGTGGCAGCACTTCAAAAGGAGAACATCAGTCCAAGATATCCACTAAGCATTACCACAGAACAGACTTCTACTCCCTGATGCAGAAGGTGTGGATGACTTCAGAAGTGTCAAAGACAACTAATGTGAATTTTTGTTTATTTCAGCCAAGTGGTAAACCACTTTCACCCTCTCGCACACTGAAAATAGGAAAGCATTACCCTGGATCTCTTTGGTGGGTCTAGTGCTGAGATCCAAACCCAAAACCAGAAATGTTGCTGAGGACAGCAGAGAAAACAATGTGACCTAGGCTTGCCCTTCCAGTAAAGTGTCTTCACAACAGCAGGCAGATCTCAGTATGCCTTTTCAATGACATGCTGTCCAAGTTCTGGACAGAAGTTCACTGGAACCTTTTTATTGAGCTTTCAGATCCATTTGCATGATACATTTGTCAATGTAAAGTACCAGCTGGCCATTTCAAATGCCATCTTCATTTATATAGACTTTCAGCTGAAAACATAATTGGAGAGCAGAGTATCAGACAGTGAAATGAACTAAGCTCATAAGAAAAGAGACCCGAGAAAGAAATCACCAGTAATTTTGAACATTACAGATTACGAGTGCTGTACAGTCACCCAGAGTAATGGGCTTAAATCACTCATATCTTCAGTTTCACTACCCACTCAGTCCTATCACTACTAACATATCAACTAATATTTTATTTCCTTTTTCCATTCTCTCATCACTAAGGAGTAGGGTTGTGGGTTGGTTTGGTTTTTTTTTTGAAGAATATTAGCAATAGCCCATTGAAAATAGTAATAATTATAGCTAAAAAACTGAAGTCAATAAACTGTAGGTTAATGATTGCTCAATACCAACTGGCATTTTACCACCAACTAATAAAGCTTGCAAAAGAGTAAAAGGGCTTGAAATAAAATTTGACTGTGGAAATGCATTTTCAACTTGGTGATTTTTTTGAATTTTAAATGTCTATCATGAATCATTAATGGCCCTGTCTTTTCAAGACTTTTATTCCCTGTTCTGTACACCAAGAAAGAGTTCTTGCAAGTACAAAAAACTCACAGCAGTGAAATGAATCCTCAGGGCCTAGATATTGAACAGTTGCAGAATGGGAGCTGAGGTCACTATATTTAAGCTATTAGTCACATTTGTAAACTGCCATCAGCCAGAACATCATCTTAGCCTGTTTTCACTTCTGAAAAATGTGTCAGCCTGCAATACAGTAATGTTAAAGTCATTCAGGGTAGACATTCAAGATCCAAAAGAGCTTGATGAGGCTTAATAACATCTTACACTACATCAAACAGGATTAAAAATGCTTTTTATTTTTACTAACTGTAGGAGATGAAATGCACTCTGAAACTGCCCATTTCTCTCCACTGACTATAAGGGGAGCCTGCAAGATTACTTCAACAGTTATACACTCACTAGGTAGTACAATACTGTAAGCAGCTACATGTCTTCTGCTCTCACAGTCCAACTCATTTTGGCTATGCATGACTAACATCTGTGCACAGCTAAAGATCAGCTATCTTCTGCGATGTCCTCATCTTTCCACATATGACAAAAACTGAACAGGTCACTCATGCCATTATTAGGGAGCTCATTTCCCTCATTTTCAGAATAAACCAACATTATATCACCCTGGGGAGATATACCACAGTAAGACTTAGTGAAGACTTACATCTCACACCTTACCCTTTGGAAATGTGAGATGCCCTGTTCAATGCCCAGAGCAGCTGAGCAGGGTGACACCTTGCCAGCTCCTCCAGCTACAAACCACCTCTGCTAGAGCTGATATTGTGGAAAAGGTTCAACATATGAAGTTTTCCGATTCAGCCTCTTTCCATGGATTTTGCCATGAGGAAGAGCAATCTGTGACAATATAATTTCTCAGTAGATGTATACATGTTTTCAGTTATAAACATGTAATTCTAAACTGTATTTATTTAGACATTTACACTTGATGCTCTCTCTGTACATTAAGGACGCTCAACCACAGTATTTATCATGTGTTCAACAAAACATTTTGCTCAGGAATTACCACAGTTTTCCACCCTCCACAAAAAAATATGTTCACATCAGCTAGAGCAAAAGCAAGAAAAAAAAAGGTATACTTTTCACCTAGACAAATGCAATTTAAAATGCATTTTGTTTTTAAAAAAATAGTAGTAATTAAAGGTTTTGAAAGAGCTAAAGTATAATCTGAAAGCTGCCATTAGCTGATTTCACTCAGAAGGCAGGACTTTTCTTAAATCCATTTGAATTATTTCAAGTCATTCTATTTGCAGTAAATATCACAGCAGTTCCTTGCAAGGGTACTTGCAATTCATACACTTAATAATGAGGAGCTAATGATAAGGTCATGTAAAATCTTCTGAAAGTTCCCTATAAGTTTGTATGGGTTTTGTGCAAAGATAGGGTCTTTGTGATAAAATGCAACTTAGTTATTACTATTTTTCTTTCCCAAACAGAGGGACAGAAGTGATCCATCACACCTAAGTGTTTCTGAGCTGGGATAGGTAAATTATTTTACTCTTTCACTTCCTATTACTCTTTCACTGGCTTTACTTTACTTTTG
The DNA here is from genome assembly GCA_026283785.1 of Coracopsis vasa. Lineage (NCBI taxonomy): Eukaryota > Metazoa > Chordata > Aves > Psittaciformes > Psittacidae > Coracopsis > Coracopsis vasa. Next base: position 47,942 of record JANHGB010106774.1, read on the forward strand.
TTGCCATCAGTTACCTTCAGAAGACATATTCCTGAGCAGAATGTATCTTTAGCAATCTGCATTGATCTTTTCATGAAATAAGGACATAGCTGAGAATCAATGCAGCACAGTTTGTTGCCAACAATATTATTTCTGCACTCCTCATAGGTTGATCTGGTATATGAAAAATTACAGGGGCAGATGCAATCACTAGTCCAGTGGAAACATGAAGATAAAATCAAACATGCAAATCCTCTTTCATTATTGATTTTCTCTTTTTTTTTTCCCTCAAACACAGTAGTTATCTATCACACCTATTTCTGGGGTTATCTCTCGTGGTCAAATGGACTAGCAACTTTGGTATTCTGAATAAAGTGAATTTCTTAGAGAAAGTAATTTTTTATAGTTAATACATGTAATTGTGTAGTATCAGATTATTGGCTAAAAAATATTAAAGCTTCATTGCATTGCATTCTATCCCCACAGCCAGAAAATATCTTTCATAAAGTCTAACCAGACGTGCTACAGCAAGCGTATTTCAGTTCGTGGCCTGCTGTGCTGCCCTGGTAGAACAGGATGCAACAAAGAAGGAATGTGTATAATATATAAAGTGTTTGAATTTGAGAAGTAGTTTTCTTCCAGTTTGTTGAACTAGGTCAGGGACTCATTACAAGTCATTGCTTTTAATTGCAAGGGATACTATAGAAGAAACTAATAACAAATATTGTGATACCACAATCTCAAATTCCATAATAGACGCAGCAACTACAAAACAAATTCAGGATTCAGGAAAGCACCAGCATCTCTGCTGTGTTATGCACTTTAAGGCAAAACATTAAAAGGATATTTATGCATTACCAACATTTTTACAGCTAAAGCACATCTTGTCACACTGTGCATTGCTGTGTAACTCCAGGAGGATGAGAATCCATCTAAGGACAGCTTGAACTGTCATCAATGTTCTGTGCAAGAGACTCTATTGACAAATGTTTAACAAAGGCATTTTCTCAGTAAGGGAGCTCTATTCTGGTCCTTCTACATACTTTTAAATCCTGGGGTCTGACTGTCTGAAAACCAGCTATGTTAAGCGGTTGCACATTAAATTATCCACCATCTGTAGGCAGCCTCTTTCTAAATATTTTAAACCCAGCTGAGGTCCAGGCACTGAATGATAAACTGAAAAAGCAGCAGATCAAATGAGTAATATTCATACCAAGATCAAATCACAAGGAAGGGGGTGGGGGGACCTGGAGCTAGGGAATGGCTGTTAGCTCTTCCTTCGTAGTTACTTATGTTCTCCAACCATCAGATCAAACGGGAAGCCAAGGTTGGTCAGATAGCTTTAGGGACTTCTTAAACTATTAAAATTCCTTTTCTACTTGTTGGGGAAACCCACACTTAATTATGTGTATCAATATGTTAGACTTGTGTCAATCTCTGCTGAGCACAGAGTGAACTCTGGTATTTCAAAGCTTTTTTATCCCTACTTTCCTCATTAAAGCTTGTCATGTCAGTGCCTGGAACTGTAATCTCTTTTGATGAGTTTAAGAAAAATACACCAAGATGTGCATTACTTTTGGTCTGAATTAACAAAGCTAACTTTTTATCATTATTCAGCAGTAATACATTTACCTAGTAGCTCAAAGGACTCTTCAGTCCAAATCAAGTTTCCCTCACATTCATTTACTAATTAGTACTATAGAGACCACAGCAGACAGCTTCAGAGACTCACCCGTGGGAACACAACTGTCCTCAGGATTTTTTCCAACTACAGAGACCATCAGTATGGAAGAAGAGGGTGCATCACAGGATGCAAGATGGGTGCTCTGCTTAATGGACAATTCTGATCTTTGCATTCACTTTTTAATGCTGCAAGGCCACTTCAGCTTACACCACTGGCTGAGAAATACCACTATCCTTCTGCTATCCATGCTGCCAACTTAGCATCATGAGGTATAAGTAACTGAAAAATATCATGAGGAGGAAAAGAAAATTTTGTATTGTTGACAGCTCTCTCCACAGCTGTGGCCAACATGAAGATATGTAAATGGAGCTCAGCTGGCCTGACACATACACTCAGTGCTTTAAAGGATGCTTTCACGTGTTCTAGGGTATACTGCCTACCCTTTGGCTACGGACCCAGAATGCCCAGTTCTTCTGTAATCTGTCTGCCCCATGCTAATGGCTTGGTTACCACATATCAGGGTGCATTAAGGGACTAGGGATTTCTTATGCAGCAAAGGCACTCCATATGGGATTATAAAGTATCATTTTAAACCTGTATATTACAGACTTGGAAGAAGAAAAATTAAAGGTAACCCTTTTTTGTGTGCTGAGATGATTTGTCTTAATTTCCTAAAACAATAAAATTTGGCAATTAAATAATTTTACCTTAAGTTTTTAAATTTAAAAGTTACAAGAAAACATTAGCCAGTCCCAAGTCATTTCCAAAGAGTTCAATGTTTCCTGTATTAGCACAGTGAGATGCTAAATCCAGTTCCTACTGGTAGAAGAGTTGAATAAAAAAACAAAATATTTCCAATCAAAAGATTGGAAGCTATCTATAAATTAAGGTCTGAGGCCTATGGAAATTATATCCAAGCCTTACTTTCTATTCACAATGTACATTATCTTAAAAATAGTAGTGTGGCTGTGGAAAAAAAGGCATCCTCCTCCACATGGTTCCAGAACACCATATGGCAATGACTCTTCCATCATTATCAGGTTTCCATTCTGATTTCTGACTTGAACTCTGTATTTTATCACTGCATTGATCCATGGATTATCTTACCAGAAACATCATGGCAAGCAGAGAGAAACAACTTTCACAAGCATCTGTATTTCAGATAGGATACGTACAACATTAAAAATCATACTCGACACACACAGACCACAACACAAGGAGGTTGTGGCTATGGTCAGGCATATCAGAGTCAAAGTCTGCAATCATCCATCACTTGTTTTGACCCTACCAGCAGTCATGAGTAAAGTTTCCAAAAAGGAGTAAGATTGCCCTGAGAGTCATGAACTACAAAAGAAATTATTATATTTCTGCATTAAAATATTTATATGTGTGTATAAAATATGTACACATATGCACACACATATTCCATGTGTTGGGCCCTTTTCCTTTCCTTTCTGACTGACTGGATAGTGGTTTATACTTCCCCACTGGGGTGGCTATCCAAATTTTGTTGTTACTAACTGAAATTACGCAAGAAGATGAGCTTTAAGAAAAGCACAGCTTGAAGAGAATAAGATCACTTGAAGAAATGAAGAGATCTTGCAGAGGTTTCCTATGTGAACAGCTGTATATTCTTAGCTTATCCATCTAAATCAGAGAATTAGAATACTGGCAAAAGCTTTATAAAAATAGTTCAACACTACTTCTTATTGAACTGTTTCCTATATATAGGTACATTTTTCCCTTTCTTCCTATAACTCATAGCTCCTTTCCTCAGACATTTCAAGAACTTATAGTTCCCTCCTTCTATGTTCTTGATGTTTGCTCTCTTTTCTCTATGGGAACACCATCTTCTTCCCAGATGCCCCTTTTTCTTCACACCTGGTTTCCCTGTCTGTTCTAACTCCCTCATCTCTTCCTGACCACAACTTCATTGAAGTCAGAAGAGTAGACAGCAACTGGTTTCTAAAGAGCTAAGTTAGAATTCCCAGTTCCAGCTCTGCTTCTCCCCTTCGGCAGCTTACAGTTCAGAGATACACGGTGTTTTCACTTGGCCCAGCAGAAAGTGCAAAGGGGAATTCCTGTGAAATAAGACTTGACAGGGTCACTACTCACTCTCATCTACTGTGTAGGGCTTCCTTCCCCATAATAGGCATTTTTGCCCTCTGACTGTGTTGGGAACACATCCACAAATTCAGCAAAACCAGTATTTGAAGCAGGGGAAAAAAAAAAAGACTACTGGATGAGCATTTTCCATCATTTCTCCAAATTCTCCTTTTCCCTATTCTCATTCATAGCAATTTAAGTACAAATCAGTTTACTGTTATCACCTCTATACAGCCTCGTTTGAGTGCTAGCCTTAGCCTTTTTGGCTAGTGCGATGGAGATTTCCTCCTTAGCTGTGACTCTAAGTATCTCTAAGTCCAAATACAGATGATAAATAAGTCCTTTTGAAGGTTCTTAAAAGTCTTCCTCACTTAGCTTGATCCTGTAAGTCTGCCCTCACCATGAACATCCTACTTCATCAGCTCAGCAGAACGCTGAAAGAAGAGGGTCTGAGGAGCTTTCAATAAGCCAAAAAAGCTCCACCACTCATTTTCTTCTCATTTCAGCAATCACAGTTACACCCCATATTTCTGACAGTATGTCAATAGTCAGAGGCAGAGTTTTGCCTTCATACCTGCAATTATCAGCTCACTTGCGGCATGCAGCAAAGCCAGGCAGGGCTTTAGCAGGCAGCCAAGGGAACCTTGGCCCCAGAGCTCCATACATACCTTTTGCCTAAAGAGTGTGAAAATGCTCATGTCAGCCCACAACATGTTTCACAGAATTCAGTGTCTTTATTTGGGTGGAACAAGAAACCAGTTGATTCCATTATGACTATATATTAGGAACCTTTAGGAACCTTTATACACTTCACCTATTTTAGATTTTTCTTTTGGTTGATGCAAAAGACCTGTTTTTATGAACCCAGCTTTAATACAGACCCTTTTACAAGAATCCCATGCTTACCAGGCAGTGTTTCAGCCTGCAGCTACTGTATGCAGTGTATTGGTGCACTGATTCGTAGTTTTCAGAAACCTCCTTTTGTATATGGTGCACAAGTGATGTGTATTAGCAACTAGAGTACCACTGTACCACTTCTGAATACTGTAGCAGCTTTTGATGAATGAACATCTTTTATTTTGAAATTGTCCTCCCTCAATCTGTTGCTGCATATGTTAAAAGACCCCATCAAAAGCAAAATTACACTAAACTAGATTTAAGAGTGTCAAGTGCATTGGATAAACATTGGAGACATCAAAAGCCTGAGTGGATGCTCCTAATGACAAGTGGTGTGGGAATGCCAGCCTGTGCTGACCCTGATACAATTACATTTCTATCTACTTATTGAAATTGCTTCACAAATATATTTCTGCATATCAGTGTCAGCTATCTAGTTCCAGGCACTGGAAGAGTTGGTTTAAAATTGCTAACTGAAAGATATCAACATATTTTTTTCTATGGAATATCAATGTCATCCACATCACAAAAAAGAAAGAAACAACACACAACTATGAAGCATTTGTTTTTGACGTCTTTAGTCTGTTTTCTCTTTCACAGTTTGTAGATCTTACTTTTTAATCATAAAGGCAACAAAGCACTGAGGTTTACTGGAACAGAATTTTCAGGCTCTGTCTGGCATGTGGAGTGCTTATGTAACATATGGTGAAGTTAAACACTTTGGAATGGGATTCACATGATACTTCCTGAGATAGCCAGTAGGAAATACCAAGTTCACATTTCTTTGGTGTAGGTGGAGCCAAGACTGCGTTTGAAAGCCTAAAGTCATCTTCCACACATAGACTGGTTCACAATTCTCTTGTAAAAACAAGCTGGAGGACAATGTTGCCATCTTTATTTATTTTTTAAAGAAAAGCTAGTTGCCACAGAGCCTATGTTTATACACTCGCATCTTCACTCTTAGTTAGGAGCCCTTCTTTTGTGTAGGGCTGATGATCTACCATAAGTCATTTACCTCTAGCTTAGAAACCAATACAGAAAAGGTTATAGCAAAAACCAAAGCATGAAACATGTCTTTTACATCACCTTCAGCATGTATACAGCCTGAGCCAGATCTCCCTAGGGATTGCTTTAACTCTGAGACACTGGCCAGATTGAGATGGAGAGGACTCTCTCACCCTCCCATGGCAGCAGGACCCTGCATGGATGAGTTGCTTAAAGCTAGAGAACGGACAGACATAACTGGACAGACACAATTGCACAGCTCTGCACAACATCTGAGCTGGGGTAGGTCCCAGGGTCTGGTCTTGAGGTGCTTTTGACACTGAATAAAATATTATTTGCCAAACATGCAGGCAATAAGCTAACAGCCAAGGTGGCAGCCCTCATGGGGAAAAGCAGTCACAGAACTGGAGATGCTAAGAGAACTCTACTGGCAAAAATTAGACACCAGAAGTTTCATAGATCCAAGAACATCTTCACCGATCACAGATGAAATGTCTGAGTGCCACTTGAGGCACATAAGAGGTTTTTCTGAGGTTTTACTTATTTTATCTGGGCTAGGTAGTCCAAACATAACTCTTCAGATTTATGAAAACAATTAAGTTGTATTATGCAGTTTCCAAATGAATCAGAAAATCTTTCATATCAGATTTCTAAAGAATTGCAATTTCACTCCCTATTAGGATAAGAGAAATTTCTGCCTGACAGAATTCCCCATACAATTAAATGAAGTTATTTTCTACGCATTTGTACATCAATCAGAGTCTTATCTGTTATTTCTGAGCATTTCTCCTTGCATGCTTTTCCTGCATATATCCTCTCCACTCATTCAATTTGGCTGAGCCACAAATCAACAATATTTTACTCAAGAGAGAAAAACTTTTGGCTTTATATATGTAGGTGTCACAACAGTCAAAAAGAGCAAATTGCTTCAAATACACTTCTCCATGTACAGAGGAAAGCACAGTGCAAAATACATGAGAGTGAAAACAGAGCTATCGTCTGTGCTGGAGGCCAATAGTCCCAGATTCCCTTCATCACCGAGGGTGTCTAAGCAAAGGGCACCTTCAGAGGCCAGTTCACCCTTCGCACAGCCTGGTGGACGCAGCCTCAGGGCTGGAGTCTCTAGAGCCCAGTCTGTGCTGCAGCCAACTGTAGAGCAAAACCTGATTTTCAGGCTGCAGAAACCCAGGCCCTTGCATCCGGTGCTTTGCCTCAATAAGCCAAGACATGGGTAACCATAGGTGAGAACACAGCGTGGCGTCAGCACAGGCTCGCAGAAGGCAGAGCACTGCCGGCAGGCCCAGAAGGGCTCACACCCTTATAGTGGAGGCAAAGGCTTTTCATTTTTCTTACAACCCCAAGAATGAAATCCCCCTCTGAGCATCTGCAACTCAGGGGGGTCCTAGTGTCCCTCTGTTCAGTCCCATGTGGTCATAGCCAGGGTCTGCACACAGAGAGCAAATCACAACACTGCACTGTGCTGTGCTGGAACTCACGGAGCATCTCACAACTGCATCAACAGAAAGAAGCTGGCATTTGCAAGACACTTCATTTGCTTTTCTTCTAGTTGGAGGTACATCAGTGAGAACAAGACACTAAGTGCACAGGTAGTACCATCGCTTTAAGCCCCATAGATTAAGTTACAGCAGCACAAAAAAGCTCAGGAAACACTGGTAGCTGGCTAGGCAGAAGATTGTTTAAATCTTTGCACAACAGCTAGGCCAGCCACATTATGCTATCATAATGTGGCTACACCAGCCACATTATACTGTTATACTACTTTTTCCACACGATGACTTTTATTTCCCCCCAAACACACCACTTCAAAACACAAACTACTGGTATTATTATTAGTAGCATTTTCTCAACTTTTCCTAAAAGCAAGGAAACAAACAGAAAAACTCTCCTCAGACCTCTGATTCACAGTTTGGATGCATACCTGTCACATAATACAGAAAGCACTATGAGGAAGCCTTTCTGCATGGAAATTGTCGGGTTGTCTCCATGCTGCCATCTCACCACAGATTTTGGAAATTTCAGCTCTACAGAAGAAACTTCCAGAAAGATAATTAACAATCAGGCTCTCACATGATGTGAGCATCAGCCTCTCCTTACCATAATTCTTAAAGATATCAAACAAAACTAACACATATTTGCTTCGTTCCCTAAATTGACTACTCAGAAAATACGAGGCTCAAGTCTGAAAATGTGCAAGTTCACTATCTAAGTGCTTATTAAGGTCAAGGAAGTTTTTCACAGACATGGAATTTTACCTCCAAGCAGCAGTTAAAGAATCAGAATCAAACAGATTATCAGAAATGTGATCTCACACGTACCTTTTTAAAGCTTCTAAATACACGCCTACATATTCTCAAGAAATAAGAAGCACTTGAGATTTCCACATCTTATCTCACTTCAGCTCATACCTGCTGCAGAAATGAAATGTAAGAAAAAAAAATTAACATGTTCAAACCTACCAGTTAATAATAAATTCCTGGTGTATAGTCAGAACGGGATAATTTATCTATTTAGAATACAAAAAGCAGCAAGTTAAATACTGAAATCTCTCTCAGGATGTGAAAAATATATTATCCTTTTTATTGACTGTAAACATTCAATTGAAAGAACAGTTGGAAGGTAGAGTCTGGAATAGCTGCTTTGATTAGTCAACAGATGCTCTACAGAGTCAAAACTTACTCACTCCCTGAGTTTTGACTTTTATTGTTAACTCAAACAATAACAAAATAGAAAACTAAACTTTTTTCCCCCAACTGAGTGCATCAGCAGCAGCTCACTAAAAATTCTCTCTGCTCTAATACTTGATTATATCTGCTTCAGGGAAAGTTTCCTATATCTCAGATAATTTCCACCTGCTTGTATGAGTCACCTGTTAGTACAGCTGCTTCTTAATGGTAGCGCCTTGCAGCTGAGATAAGAGTGAATTCAACAACTGAAGATCAAGAAGTGATTTGATAGCCTAATGCATTAGTTTCTTGTACTGAGGGAAAACTTGTTTCCTTATATAAATAAAATCATGACATGATCCAGTAGCTAAAATGAGGAAAGCAAAAAAATAGGACTAGAAATAAGATAAAGGTATTTGATGCTGAAAGCCACAAATAACTGGAAAACTTAGCTGGAATCTACTTCTGGATATCTAGGGTAAGCAGAGTACAAAGCCTGGACTTCAGATCAGCAGACTTTATCTTATTCAAGAAACTGCTGGGTGTGATCCTATGGCAGCTCTGAAAAGTAAAGAAGTTCAGGGAATTTGGCAGGCCGTTCAGACAGCATCCTACAAGTGCAAGAGCATTCCTTCCCAATATTCAGGAAAACCAGCAAACTAAACAGAAAATCTCCATGACTGAGCAGAGAACTTACGGTGTAGAGAGACTGAAAGACAATATACAGGAGAAGGATGCAGGGATGAGGTATAGGAATTTAAAACCAATGCTTGGGCAGGCAGGGAGACTGTCAGAAAAGCCAAAGCTCATCTAGAGTAGAGGGGACATCAAAATCGGCAAAAAGCTTCTACCAATAAACTCATAACAAAATGCTAAACAAGGACAATATGCGCCCATTGCTGACTGGGATGGGTGATTTAGTAACAGCAGACACAGATAAGGGAGAGATACCTGATGCCTTCTTTCCTCCAGTCTTCACCAACAAGGTTTCTCAGGGCTCTGTGCTTAGTGAAAGGGCTCACAAACAGAACAACTTGCAGTGGATGGAAATCAAGCCAGGGGTTACTTAAGATAAATCATCTTGTGTACTTCCAGGGACACTGCTGGGCTGCAGCTAAAGGTTCTGAGGGAACTGGCCAATATCCTTGCAAGATCACTCCATATCACATGTGAAAGGTCATGGAGACTTGGAGAGGTTCACAATGACAGGAGAGAAGCATATGTTGCACCACAGTTTCAAAAAAATGAGAAAATGGAAACCAGATCCAGATCAGCCTCACTTCAGTCCCTGGAAAAATCATGGAGTCAGTCTTCTGGGAGTACATCTCTGGACACACCAAGAAGAAGACTGGAAGCAGTTAGTGTGGATTTACCATGGGAAATCATGCCTGACCATTCTGATTGCTCTCTACAATAGAGTGACTGGGTCTGCAGTCAAGGAGGGATCAGGGGATGCCATTTGACTTCAGCTTTCAACACTCTTTCCCACAGTAGACAAGTTACAACTCTACAATGTGGTCATGAACAACTGGACAGGTAAAAATCCAGTTGGGTGACCAGGATAAGGTCATGATTAAGGGACTATATCCCATCTGGAGGCTAATAATAAGCTTACTACCAGGGACAGGGCTGTCAGGCTTCAGGAACAGGCCAACAGGATCCTCATGAAATTCAAAAAGGACAAGTGCAGATCCCTGCACCTAAAAAGGAAGAGTTTCTTGCAAAGATACAGGCTGGGAACTGATGAATGGGGAGCAGCTCTGTGGAAAAGGCCCTGGGGCTCTGGAAGACAGCAGCATGAGCCAGCACTATCCTTGCAGCAAAGAGGACTCGCAGCATTCTGGGATGTAGTAACAGGAGCAGTACATAACAGGGAGCAATTACACTCTTCACTCATCACTTGTTAGACCACATTTGGAATACTGGTGTGAAGTTCCAGGTGCCTCAGTACAAGACAGATATGGATACACCAGACCAAGCTCAGCAAAGGGCCACTATGATGGTTGGGAGCTGAAGCTCTTGCCCAGTGAGGAGAGTCTGCGGGAGCTGGGATTGTTCAGCTTGGAGCACAGTTGGTTTGAGAGGAGCTGAACAACAGCCCTCCAGTATCAGAAGACGCAGCCAGACTCCACAGCCATGCATGCAGGGTGGAAATCAACACGCAAAAGTTGAAAAGAAAGG